>WNNJ02000304.1:0-38239 GCA_012934845.2 Pomphorhynchus laevis
TTAATATTATGTATTATATAATATTATTATAATATTATATAATTATTATATTATAATAATTATATAATAATTATTATATAATTAATAATTATTAATTATATAATATTATTATATAATCGGATTTATTATGATCTAAGATTATTTATTATGCCCACTGTAGTCCTTCAACAGGAGCGGCAAACACATGAATTATTATAATGTGTGTTAGCTTCAAAAGTTTAATCAAGAAGACTATTTAGCTTCGAATATTACTTTTGCTTAATATCAAGACCTTTAATAAAGTGTAGTTTCAATAATATCACCTGTTCGGTTGGGTGGACACATCTTCCTTTGAGATCATCTTAATTATAAACGGAACATTGCGACATCTGCAATGGTTATTGTTATCTAATAGTTATATTTACTACACGAAAGTCGTTAACTAAACACCTTGATTCTACATATGCGAAGTTGACAATATATAAGCATGTACTAGAAATCCGGGTTTTTATGGTTAATCTTAGTTTAAATCTGCGTAATATAATATTTTATCATTGCACACCGATTACATGTGCTTGAATCTAGTCATTTGTCTATATTGAGTATTAGACAACTTGATGGAATTGAACGCAAATCCTTAATAAGAGGGCAAACTTATTGCATAATATGCTGATTACATAATGTTGGTACAACGCCCAGTTCGATCACATTAGCAATTATTATGGACTATTATTAATTGGACATTATTATGGACATATATTTTATGTTGCCCTATTATATTATGCCCATCGTCGGAAAAACATGTAGCTTTATAAGCCAATCAGATAACCATTATATTATAATACAATCATTCTTTATGTTTTATTGAACATAAATTAATAAATTAATGTCTTTTTTATATTATGCACGTCGTCGAAAGGCGGTTGTGGTTTAATAAACTGATCAGATAGCTAGTATATTAAAATACAATATATATATCTCGTATAAACCAATCAAAAACAGTCTGACAGAAACACAACGAGCAAATACAAGTGTCAAAACTTGAAGAGTATTGATTGAATACATCGTCTGAGCTGTGTGTCAACGTATTTAACTGATCACTGGGTGTTGATAAGGGGCAAACTAAGGCGTGTTTAACAGTTTGTGGAATGCCGCAGTCACAGTTCGAAGATGACACTATACCGACCTTGAGCAGAAATCCTCGAAATCGACCGGAACCAGATCGTCACCTATTCAATTGAACCCAATGTGAGCGGTTCAAATCATTATCGACCGGGTTTAGGGAAGCACGAAGAATGAATGTATATTATTGCGAGCTAGATTTCTCCCATTAATGTAGTTATTTTACTATATTATTCTTAATAAAGAATAATAAAGAGAGAATACAATTTACTTAAATGCTTAACTTGCTGTCTTAAATGCAGATAGACAAATTTTTAATATGAAATTTGTCTTACATAACCTTTCAAATGTCTGCCTGCTTTAAACATACTTCCAAAATACTAATTTACTTCTAAATAATCTATGCTCGTAGGCAAATGAGATATGTTTGAATAGCTTTGGTAAAATGACGAAGTTATTTTGAATACTTTTTAAAACGAATTTGAAAACACTTTTTAAATATTTAAATTACAGTAATTCAAGTTAAATATTTTGTGTCATCAATTTAATATATCAATTAGTTACATTTGCTCAATCGAAAATCAAAACACATTATCAGAGCAATGTTATTATCAATTTATAGGGAAAGTGCCGATTTTATATATCTAAATTTGTGGAAATTAGAAGATAACACCATTTTAATACATAGTTTTGTTAAAAGCTTTTAACCGTCGTGGTTTACAAGAAGCTAATAAACTTTCACAAATTCTCTAAAAGTTGCATATCGGATACTTCGAAAGTTTTCTTTCGAAAACTACGTGACAAATATAGGGTCTGAAAATATCTGATAACTTTGGCTTACTGTTTGATTAATTTTGATACTTGTATCTTCATTCTCAGATGGCTCTTTATAATTTCCGAGTGCAACAGACTCCGCTGGTTTAACATATATAGTCAACTTTCTTCGTTCAACAGCATAAGGAGCGAGATAATCCTAAAAAGTTATATAAAACGAGATTGCATTAATACTGATTTACCTCATAAAAACGTATCACGTCTCCTTTGGTGATGTTCTTTAAAATTTTGACAATTCGTTCCTCTAAAATATTAACATACTGTATTTTAACCGAAACAAATATCGACAATACAAACTTCGATCGAATATAGTCTCCATTTTGTTGAGCTCTTCAAACCATTGCAAGCCTTGTTGATACATGTTTTTCGGTTTCTCTGACATACGACTTTCAAGCGACTCAACGTGATCTCGAAATTCAGAGTCGCTCATGGTACGCAACGATTGCTTAATTTAAATCGATATTATTTAAAAAAGTTCATAAAAAAGGGGGTCGAAAACGGTAAATGCTAAGCTATTTAATGTAATAAAGTAAGCATCACATTTAACCATTGGTCAACAGTGTGGCCAGTACAGGTATGACCGAAACACATGTGTGTTATAACATTTTTTGAAATAAAAAAATGTTAGAAATTAAATTAAATTATTTGAATTAAATAATTTGAATTAATTAAATTAAATTACTTGTTCAGAAATTAAAATTAATCGACAGACGAGTGTGTAGAGGTGTTACAAATTACAAATCACGCCCATACCGTAAAGCTGAATCAACCGCAGCATACCTTCATCAATTAAGCGCAAATAGTAGTACCACTATAAGAGCGATTTTACGCTCTTTTAGAGCGTAGATGAGACTGCGCAATATACCAAGGTCGGAACTGCTCAGCCAGTTGAAACCTAAGCAAGAAGAGAAAACAATATGTATCTTGCCTTATCACCCAGTACTGCGAAGTATGAACAGAGATATGATAGCGGCGTATAAGAGAACAGTAATCACGGGTAAGCCTCCAGTAGTATATTTCCGAGAGCTAAATTTCACAAGAAACTGTCTGGTACCGGCGACAATGAGATCAAATGCAACAAGACATCCAAATGGGGAACAATGGTGCAGGCCATGTAAACGGCCACGATGCAAGACCTGCGCTCTGATTTAACCATCGACGACAATCAAAAGCACTTTTACCGAAACACGATATCGCTTATGTGTCTTGCCTTATCACCCAGTACTGCGAAGTATGAACAGAGATATGATAGCGGCGTATAAGAGAACAGGAATCACGGGTAAGCCTCCAGTAGTATATTTCCGAGAGCTAAATTCCACAAGAAACTGCTTGGTATATATACTATAGTAATTACCTTCGGTCATACCTAATGTGTATGACCGAAGCGTTGTAAAAATTTATTTAAAAGATTTTGTGTTGATAATTGATTAAGATAATAATATTGATAATTGATTTTCTCGTGTTGATAATTGATTAAGCCTAAACATATGATCTATAAAAGTAATGGTTAATCATTGAATTTTAAGGCGAATTGTAAAAGCAATCGACATATTTGAATGCGGCACATTTTTGAATTAAAAGTATAAACAACAAAATATTTTTGTTCGGTGACAAATATTAAAATTTAATGATATTTAATAAATTTAATAGTATGGAGAAGAACCTATTTACAAGATCGTTTAGGTACCGAATATAATAAGAAAATGAACCGACTGAACTAAGAAATGAATACTTTTAATGTGCAATTTCAAAACGATGACAGCAGCGGCCGTTTTGCTAGAGACGCATTATGCGAGAATTATACAATCTATCATAGACAATCTATCATATGCCTTCTGATAGCACTAAGTTTAAATAAGATTACCGGTGCTACGGAGCATTAACAATCGCTCTTTAGTGCTATCGATGCGAGTTCAATTTTTCGTTGTCAAATCGACCAATTGCTGTGCTGACCATTCTGATTAGATGCTATTACCTGGTAAATGACGCTTACTCAATTATCTAGTTAATCAAACGCACTCAAACAGACAATGCCCAAATTTGAGATTGCAGCATCGACTGATAAATTTTAACGTTTGTTAGAAAACTTCATTTTTTTTTGCAGATTAGTCATATTTTATACAATACACAACGAGGTAAAACCCATCTTAAAAAGACGCAATATTCAGGATTAAGGAGGGATCGTAAAATTCTGTTCATCCACCACGTAGCGAAATCGTCAATACGTAAGGCTTAAATCGTGAAAGTATAAGTTAGATTATTAGCCGTTAATGCAAGCAATTTCTTCGATTAAATTAACCGTCACGTAATCTTGAAAACCATTCATTTTACGTAGCCGACCTGAGCATTTGTCATAAGAAAATTCTAGTAATTTTCTCGGTTGCTGATGGAGCGATTTATGAAGATTTAAAAATATTAAGGTCAATAGCCGTACTGCAGGCAAGAAGTTCACAGCAGAATACTCCGATATTGTCTGAGTACTGAAATGAAAAATTGGATTTATTATATGCCTGCAGCATCACAGTGTATCCGTGGAAGTCGTTTTGCAAGAAGGTGTTATGTGCACAAATTTGCGAACATTATGTAACATTGGCAATACTGCAAGTTGAAAAAATATTTATTACACAAATTACAATACAATTTGAACACCGATCAAATATAAGTCCAATTCTCTTAAGAATTATCTGTCAAACTAATTATTTGATCATTACCGATCAAACTAAATCACTTCAGACCTTCAAAAAATAGAAACACCATTAATTTGATTTTATTAGTCCAAGCCTAATCTTTCGACGTTGCAATACAATCACTATTTATTGTTATTGTTTCCACTTAAAGAATGCATGTGATTCTTTATTGATCCTACCACTCATTATAAAAAATGAGCAATAGAAACGATTTTAGAAACTCGCTCTAGATATTTGGCCTACTTTCTGTTGTGATAATACTCAAACAATTGATGCGGGCATCTATTAAGGTACGACAGATCATGAACTCTCATACGTCAAGCACGGTCCAGAAAATACCGCTTTGTCGATTCCCTGTACAAACCACTACATGCAAAATCAAGACGAACATTAATATCTTTACACGTTAATAATCGATCAAAATTGTGAGAAGACTTAACAGGAAATAAAACTGGCCCAATTTCAATAGCCTTACGGATAGCCATAATGTCGAACATCACACGTCGAACAATTGTAAATACTGCTGTTTTGCATTAAAGTGTATTCGATACGTTGTTGAGTTCTCCATAGACACAGCGGGATATTCTTTTGATTGTCGGGAACGACAATCAAAGCGTTCTTTAATTGTCATCAATATCTTGCCGCAAGCCCATCATAAAATTAATGATTATCCGGCATGGATCTTTTTAGTTTGACGCACTATGTCCAAATTTCGCGAAAGGCCTGTTTATTGTACATGTGTTCTTTCGAATGGCGCGTAAATTTTTTGGAAGAAATTGGGTGAAAAATTTTAAAATTATTAATTTAATTTAAATTTTTAGAAACTTCAAAATTTATTTTTAAATTTGTTTATTATTAAGGCATTTTTTATAATTATCCAGCTCTGCCAAAATATTACTGTGCTTTAGATCATAAAAAATTGTTTTCATCCCTGGATTCCGATATTCACCGGGTTGTTTCTCAAATAGTTCTTGTCCTACGTTTAATAAGCAAGTTTTCATAACAATTTCATTCCTGGACTACCAGCTTGCTAGGATTTACAATCCTTATACATTTGTAAGATGTAGAAAGAGCAAATAATCGCCTGGTGTTCTAGGTAATTTCACTCTACCCAGTAACATTAGCAATAAACGTTTTTTCTTATTTCCAATTCCAATAATTGCAACCACGAAACGTAAGCTAGATACGTCTGTATTTGCACTTGTTGCAGATACTTTCGATATTCATCCAACCAGCTTTTTATTCACTTATCAATTTTATGTTTAACCCATTTTGGCTCATAGTAGTCATATCTTTTTCTTGCATTAGAGAAGATCGCAAACTACGCACGATGTATTCAGCTTCATATCGTTGACCAGCACACAATTGAATATTATTTGCGACGATCTGAGTATGCGAAGAAATTGTACTGAGAATCATCTTTAAATACTCCGACGATACAGCTCGTCAACACCTATTAGTCAGTACCGATATAATATAATAATTCCGATGTAATATAACTTAGTATTACTAGTATTATTAATAGTAATACTAATAATATTTATGTAGTATTATTTATGTATTATATGTAGTATTATTTTTGTTATTATAAACTTATTACCATTAAAAATATAATAAATACTTTTATAATCATAATTTTATAAAATTACAAAATCCAATATATCTAATTATATGTATAATTTTTAATTTAATATAAAATTTATATATTTTTTATATTTTATAGTATATTTTATATATTATGGTAGTAATGTGGTTTACTATCCAGTACCACAAAAATGTTCATCGCAATAGCAAGGAGGATGTTTAATTCAGTAAACATGGAAAATGAAGATATTTGAGAATTTTACAAAAATTTCAAAGTAAAAATCGAATGAGATTGTTCTAGAATGTGACTTATGCAAAGTCACATTTTGAAAGCTCTAATATTAGATGTGTTTTAAATAATGCTAAATATTTGTAACGTTATATACAACATTATTTTTTGTTGGCATTTAAGGATGTGATCCAAGTTAAAACATCATGCTTGCGTAAAGAGATTGATTATCGCGGTTTTCTTCCAATAACAAAATGCTTGAAAAATGTAATTAAAGTTTAACATTTGTCAATATTTAAAAATCTTAAAATGTATATTCAATATTAAAATAGCTTGAAGTTAAATCAAATCATAATTTAATTGATTAGTTTATAATCATTTCAATAACAATAATTTTGGGAACTAAAGTTAAACTTACACCTGTGGCATTCATCAACGCATCAATTCGAGATTGTACAAAATTAACGTTTTTGTCAGACTGTACCAACACACTGACAAAATATGATTGTTTTAATGACGAGAAATCTAGCATTGCAATGTAACCTAAAATGAAAAATAATGCTTTGTTGAGCAATAATGCTTGCTTTGTTAAGCAATTACATAAAGTAATTACATTTATAGTTTGATTTTTTATAAATTTTCAAAAATAATGGTTTATTCCATTAAAAATATCTATTTCTTCTTTTAGTTTTATAAATTTACAGGGCAATCGAAGAAATCAGTTTTATTTCATTGAATATATACATTTATTTCTTATTATTTATAAATTTATATAAACGAATAAATAGGTTTTATTCCATCATTGATATTTATAGTTTTATAAATTTACAGAAACGAAAAAAAGTTTTATTCTATTGAAAATATGAATCTTCTCGTGTAGTTTTATAAATTTACAGGAATGAAGAAATACATGTTTATACAAAAAAAACAATTTTAAGTTAAGTTAAGAAAAAAAACTGTCTGTTTCAATCTAGCAATCGTCGAGATCGACGCCATTTTTATCGAAATCCTCATCATTCGGACGCATATGTATTATCATGGAGTCAAGAAAATTGTAATCAGCTGTTGAACTGTGAATGCAAACTTCGCGAGGTTCAGGATGGCAAATGTTCGGATTTATTTGGTCGAAATATGGATGATAATTGTTTTCAATGCTCGATAGAAGGGCCTTTGCATTTCCTCGCATCAACGCGATTGAAATACGCTGAAACAGGCGGGCTGCTGCAATATCGTACGACATTGATGAACGAAGAGCTAAATTTCGAGCTATGCGCCTAACTACTTGCTCACCCTCTGGATTCCAGCCTCCGTAACACTCTAGCACAGCAGGGGTGAAGTTGTACCCTGCTTCGATCATTTGAGCCCGGTATTTCCTGTCTTTGACATTGGAGGCGTACTCATTGGCAGAGAAAAGTTGGGTACGAGCGGCATGGCGGATGTAGGCCTTCTGTAGCGGGTTTGTAACCGCAAAATCCACTGCTTCCGGCGGATCTCCGTAAATTAGAATATCAGCCGGTCTTTCTCTGAGATTCTTTATCAGGTTCGGGACTTCTCGTCCAACGTGCATTCCAGCCGATTGTGCAGCCTGAAAAACAATGTCTCGTATGCCATTATGACGTAGGCCTGTAAAACCTCCAAAAGAGCATGTTAAGGCATGGAAACCCATACAATCAGCTTTACGGTAACACCTACTGCACCTGTAGATTTCATCAGAAATGGGAATGCCCAGTCAGAAACGTATTATGACAGAAAATTCGTTGTCGGTCAGCGCTAGACCAAGACTTTTGTTGGGTGTACATTGTAGCCAAGCATTTGCGTGGGGAGAGGACACTGAAAGTATTCGCGCTTTGTCCGCCTCACTCGATCTCGATTTTAACTGATCTAGCATGGCTGAGTCAATGAGAGAGGACAATTTTCCCTGTACTGTCGACACAACGAACTTAGTTGAAACTTCCTCTAGTGCGTTTTTTGATGTAATGAATCCAGGAAAAGTACTAGCATCCAGATCAAGAGAAGTTGCGACAGCTTGAGTGCTTGCTATAAAGGCTGCTGAACAGTGTTTCAGAGTACTTCTCAGACCGAGTCCGCCCATTTTTAGAGGAAGTTCAGCTTGCCACTTTTTCTTGGTTGAAAGTTGAACTGATGTGATTATTCCAAGTGCGCGCATAACTGCCTCGTCCAACCGATGGCAGAAGTCGTTCATAAAACGGAAGTCAACGTTTCTCATGTAAAATGCCACTCTAGGGGCTGACGCGCAGTGTCGCAGAAGCAAATAAGCTACATGAGCATCAGGAATTGATGTCACGAGATCTATATCGTGGAGGAGTTTGGGCATAACCTTTTCGAGCATGAACGACTTGACAAAATCAGGCGAGCCAATCGGACAACCAAGTAGTGAAAAATTGCGACCACTCACAACTGTACTGGGTTGCTGACAAGTATTGTTGATGGATTGAATATCGTCTGTGTTTCCTATAAGTTCCGTCTTACCCCAGTTAATGGACAATCCAATCATTGAAAATTCTGAGGAGATAAAATTCAGTGCAAGAGCAATGGCATTTGGGTTGCCCCCAATGATGCCATCATCCAAATACCATTTGTTGAAATAAATGCCCTCCATATTGTTAAGCTGTGCAAGTACTTGTTGGATTGCCACAGAGAACAGTAGAGGGCCTAAGGGGTCACCTTGTTGAACTCCGGATTCAGATTTTAGGTATTGCGAGCCGAAACGGAGATAAGTGGGGTGATCGTAGCACCAACGTACCCACGCTGCCATTTGAGGAATTTGGGATTCAATTGCTCTCAAGAAAATACGCCTGTCAATAGTGTTAAATGCGTTCGACACGTCGATTTTTGCCCACGTCCAATTTCCCAATTCAGGCATATGTTCGTTCGTGCGGCGGACCTGATGGATTATGTTGTCAATGCCGTTCGGTGTTGCAACGCCCATCTGTAATGGTCTGAGAATCGTTACGAACTCTCCTCTTAACTTCGAACAAACGCACTTTGAGCATATTCGTCGGAGTGTATCTCCAATTGCAATGGGGCGAATACCTCCGTTTGGCTTTTCTAGAGCGATGAGGTTCGCGCCTGCCAAGAAAGGAGCAACTTGTTGTGGTAAATCACCTGCCACCATGTTGTTTATCAATTGCGTTAAGCGTGAAAGAAGTGTTCCTGAGGGATCGGCGGAAATGAGGTCCTGCAAGTGTTCGGGCCTCAGTCTAAGACAACAGGCGATGATGCTGCGGGGAAAGAAAATACAGCGTCTTTTACGGTATCACTGTCAAAAAGAATAGGCTGACTATTACAAAGGTATGAGTGATGTATGTCTTTACCCGCGGGGTGCAAGTGACCCAGCCGCTGTCGAACTTCGTCAGTGGGTGAAATATATCGGGACGAAGATAAACGTTGCATGGCCTTACTGTAATTACCCTGTCTTGCCAAATCTATTGACGACATCATTGTACTAGTGTGAGCTGTTTTTTGGGAGAATTGAGGAATGGCAAAACTTGATCGCGTATCTCTCCGAGCTCTCTAGATTAAATGTTATCTAGCATTCGAGATATACCCTGTAGAGTCGCGTTGCGGCGTCTTGAGGGGCGACCTTTTATATCTGACTTAATGAAGGCAATTTTGGCAAAACAATTGAAGATAATTTAATGAAGAAAAAAATTTTAAAAAATAATTAAAATTAAATTCAAATTAATTTAAAAAATTACCACCATATTCTAATAGCTACTGCTATCATCTTCAGGAGAATTATAAAATCGTAGCATTAATCTTCAAATTGTTTCTATGCTTAAGATTTTGCAAAGAAGCCGTTTTTGTATATCATCCTCATGGATTTAGGAACAATGAGGCAATGAGGCTATTTTTATCTTCAATAATATTAAAATTTCAGTAAAGCTAAAAGTAACCATTCGGCGTGGCGGCTAAACTTAAGAGTTTAGTGAGTTCGTGGTTTTGAATTTTGCATTCTCGAAACTCTAAATTAACAGACAACAAGTTCATGGAATCGCTATAGTCCCATTGAGCTATAACCAAGTGAGTTAACTCCGTGCATATCATGGAGTCAACAAACTCAGATTAATGTTGATCGTAAGGCGAGATAACATAATAAAACTCAGATTCAAATAAACAAAATTCTTTATAAAATTAATTTTATAGAAATGGAACATTTCCATTTTAGAAATTGTATATTTATAAACTATAAATTGAATATATTCAAACAGTATATTTTTAGCCTAGAGCGAAGCCATTAGCTATAATTAACTATAATTTAGGATAAAATAGGATTAACGGTTGAAATAATTAACGGTTATTATGTGGCAAGCGAAAAATTCCCTATTTTAATAGTGAATATCAGTTTATCAGTTTTAGCTAACATTACAAAAACGATTTGTTGTATATAGCTAAATTTAAAGTAAGTAGCTCTAATAATTAAAGAATTAAAAATTTCAGATAAGAAACCTTACCCAAATGTTCATTCGTTCTTAGAACATCAAAGAAATGTTCTTCAAACATCTCGACGAATAGCATTCCATGAACATATTTAGGCAATGTGAAAGGAGATATTTGGTATCTGGAGAAGACAGCATTTGCTGGATGAGCCAAATTCTCCACTGTTCGAACATATGCTGATCCTAAAACATTTTAAAAGACAATTTAAAATACAATTTTATATTGAAATTATAATTTCTTATAAATTTTAATTAAACTCATTTTAATAGTTAAAATAATTGCAAACGTCATCGTAACCAGTTATTGGTTACGTTATAATCTCCAAATATAATAAATGCCACATTTTAACTAAAATGTATATTTTGTTATGTCAAAAACAAAACAATATTTTCGTTATACAAACAAATCGGTTTTAATAAATATTTTTCTAGTACAAAAGAGTAAAAGTATCAAAAAATTGAGTCGGCCGGGTATTGGAAACATAATTGCAAACATTTATTTTAATCAAAATAAAAAGTTTTGTTTAGGCCTAATATAACGTTCGACTTAAAGATCATTTAAAATTGTCATTTAATATCGATAAAGATAATCATTTTTATTAGTCAACTTTTCACGAAATGATTAGGCCTTAGCCAAGCGTGATGATTATGATTCCTGCAAAACCCAATCTAGTGTTTTTCAAACACGGAATGAATGCTTTATGAAATACTTTTTAACTTTGAATAATCGTTGAGTTTGTAATTTGAATTTCTGGCATGTTATACAAAATTTTATTAAAATGTATACCTGCAGGCAGGTGAGTTTCTTTTAAAATATGCCTATCTGCTTTAGAAAGTGGAATGGAGTTCGGTCTGAGATTTTGCAAAGTCGCTTGAATTAATCTTGCGATTTCAATGGATTTCTATTTTAAAAACATAAAATGCATATACACAAACAAAACACGAAAAAGGCATTTTCAGAATGCCAATTTTAGCTGATATAATAAAATCTGAGCTCATTATTTATAATAAAATCTGAAAAGGACATGCAAAAATTTTTTTTAAAGATTATCATAAGTTGCCAATGGCTCATGTAACGATCAAAATATAAAACATGTGAGTTGTTTGGTTCAAAGTTTTAAACCGCTGCATAAATAATTTATCTGCTTTGGTGAAGTTAAGAGAACAAGCAATAACATAAATTTAATTAATTCTTATAAAGTAACATTGTCAGATAAATCATTGGAAGTTGTAGACAAGTACCGAAGTGCAAAGAGAGCTCTAGCTAGAGAAGTTATCGAAGCAAATAATGTGGCTTGGTAGAAGTTTGAGGAGCACTTAGTTCAGCTTCGAAGATGTTCGGGAGGATTGGAAAGTAGAAAACTTATCAAACTGTCTATGAAAAGAGATTATCTTTGTCAATGACAAAGAGCATTTTAAGAGTCTCCTTAATCCGGTGGATATACCTTCTCCTGTAGAAGTAGAGCCTTTAGAACCAACAATAGAGCTCATCTCTTTAAAGAGATCGTTGCTGTTATTACAAAACTTCTTCTGGAGTAGACGAGATTCAAACTGATCTTCAACGTTGAATTGAAGTCGGGCAAGATTCCTAGTGGGTGGCGAACTGGGGTGATAGTACCAGTTTAAAACATAGGTGACCGAAGAGTGTGATCCAATTATCGGGGTATCACTTTTCTTAGCAAAACTGGTAAGCTATTTGCTAAGATTCTTGAGTGAAGGATACGGCCTATAGTTGAGGGACAGTTGCAAAAGGAACAATGCAGCTATTGTCAAGGTTGTGGAACTACGGATCAGCTCTTTACTCTCTCAACTATCATCGAACGGTCTTGAGAGTTCGCTCAACCAGTCTACATGTGCTTTGGAGATTTTGTGAAGGCGTTCGATCGAGATCCGAGAGAGAGGCTTGGGAAGTACTAAGGAAGTATGTAGTACTACACTATCTTCGAGTAGCCGTGACTTCTCTGTATGAACAAAGTATGAGTTGTGTTCGTGCTCTAGGTAGAAAGTCTCAATCATTTCTAGTAGGCGTTGGGCTTCGGCCTTCAGTTCGGTTCTGTTAGGATACCATCTCTGCTGTTTGCAGATGAGGTTGTCTTGTTGACTGCTTGTCCTGAGTACTTTAAATGCCTACAATATCGATTTACGATTGGATGGCAAGCATCAGGGATGTTGATTAGTACCTCAAAGACTGTATCTATGTGTTCGTCTCGGCTTCAGGTTTCAATGTCAATCCGGATTAGGGAACATGTTCTTTCTGATGTGGACGATTTCAAGTATCTTAGGGTATTGTTCTCAAGGGACGGCAGGAACATCAGGGAGACTGAGAAGTGGATCTGTGTAGCTAATGCAGCAATACGTTCTTTGTACATATCTGTTGTGGTAAATCGGGAGTTGAGTCTTCTGGCGAAGCTTTCGGTTTACCACGCAATCTTCTTTCCTATTTTAACATATGCTCATGAGCTTTGGGTTATGACCGAAAGGATAAGATCTTGGATACAGGCGACTGGAATAATGTTCCTTCGCGTTGTGACCGGTTTTAGCTCTAGAGATAAGGTTTTGAATTCGGTCATCGGGATGAATTCGGAGTAAAGTTGCAGCTTCTCCTCATCGAAGGAAGTCAGTTGAGGTAACTAGTACACGTTCTAATGATGTCTTGGGATCGCCTTTCTCTGAGGATTTTTCAGGTCGAACTCTATGGAAAGAGACCTCAAGGTATACCTCCACACCGGTGGAGATCAAATCTCGAAACTGGTCGAAGATCACCTTGGGATATCTGATGTTGCTTAGGATCGCGATGTATGAAGTAGTTTGGTCCGTGCCCTGCCTCCACGACTCGACACACGGACCTGTGGTTGACAAGGAAAATCTGGTGTAATATTATTTGTTTTTTCTTGTCAAAAAATTATTGTTGAATTACCGGTCACTTGGGAGAGTTTCTTAGCTTCTCTAAACTATCGAATATTGAGATTATTGAGATAATTATTGAGATTTGTGATTATTGAGATATAATAAAGCATTTTGGAGTTCATTGACAGAAAATGGTTGGCTAAGAGAATTGTTAAGATCAGTCCGGAAAATATGTCTAAGTGTATTGGAAACAAGAATAGAACTTAAGTCAAAACGGTTATTACAATTCAAACTGTCAGACGGTCCCAATAACGCTTTGAAGTCTTTCATAAGAATTATTTAGGATTTTAATGAATACGGTGCCGTTTCGAGTGGAGTTAAGTTTTGACGAGAACTTTTTAGCTTCGCTTAACTGTAGAATATCATTATGTATGAGTATCCTGAGGAGCTGTTTCACCAAAATTGTGTACATTTGTCTCTATTGAATGTACATGTGATACGCTTGAGCTGTTAAGTTGCCGTACCTAATGAAGTGGTCTTAAAAAAGAACGTAGTTGAGAGACATAGGGAAGGGCAAATTATCTGGATGGTATTCTGTTTCTTATGTCGGTATGGTTTGAGAATGCTAATGTTAAAGCATTCAATAATGTTAAGTAGCTCGTATTGAGGTCATTATTATCAAGAATGGGAAGAAAAGATTTCGTCGATATTCAGTTTAGTGAAATCTAGTCGTCGGCTTAGTTTTAGCAGAATTTGTTTTGCCGGAAGCATTTCGGATGTGTTGGTGATACTTATGGAAATTTCGGCAACGACTGGTTTATGTTTACTTATGAAAGACCAATAACTCTAGGTGTCAACATTCACTTTAGTTGGAACATAGGAGAATATAAGGTCAATAGTCCTTGTCCCATTATGGATGTGGTAAGTTGCGTCTGATGGAAGTAACTGTATGTTAATTTCATCAGTTTGGATAAATTTGGAAATGAGGTAAAGCTTAGCACATGGATAATTTGAATAATTAGCATTAAAATCACATGTTACTACTGCAGGGCGGTAAAAATGTTAATGCAATATTATAGTGTACAGTTCATCGATAATTTGTGGATTGGATAAATGCGAAGCAAAGTAACATCCAATGAAAGAACATGTAGGAGTTTCAACATCTCTCGAACAGTGACCCCTGTGCATTGCCAGGTTGAGAAGTCAGAATCCAAGGCGATTAACAATCATTACTTTGGACGACCCCTCCCTAGGAGGGTTGCAGGAATTTCGATAACGTGAAATCTATATATTGTTATCGGGTTACGTCATAGCGTTTATGTGAGACATTAATGACATTAAATTCGGAAAGTATTATAATGGTCCACGATAAGTTAATTATTTGCACTTTCGGAAAGAGCAGACGTTGCTAACAAGATTAGGACTAATCGAGGTTAGATATAATGTGTTATGTTTTTATTTATCCATCAAAGGATGGTGATGGCCGATTAGGTTATATTTTTGTCATCCCTAAGATAAAATTGTCGATAAAAGGAAAAAGGATACTATGAGTCCCTGTGTGATTCTTTTTTTGTTCGTTAACTTGTTTGGTACGGCGGCCTTGTCAAATATTTTACTCATGTTCACAAGACAGACCTGCCTTTCATTGTCAAGAGGGGTTTGTTATTATTTTAAGTGAGACGAAATACTTTTTTGCAAGACGTGGATTTAAGGTGATGCGTATGGAAGAAGGTGTATTTATGTTTATGGCGATAAGTCGAATGAATTTGGCGTTATATACTTATGTACTAAGTCCTAATTCGCGAAGTTCTGGAACTTGAATTTCGTAATTTTCGGGCCCTTCGAGATTCATCCTTTATTATCTTAAGAAGATCTAAATTTCCATTATCAGAGGTCGTCGGGTTTAATGTGGTTTGAAGGGAACGTAACAATAAATTTGATAATATATTTAATCAAATTTGATATGTAACAAATTTGATTTAAATTTTATTTCATTTAAACAAATCTGTTTAAATGAAATCTGCCAAAAGAAAAGATAAAGCGAAAAATATTTCGATAAAACAGAATGCAAATTCTGTTTAATCGAAATTAACATCTTGTTTATCTTGAATTTAATACCAAAAAATTAACATTTTGTTAGCTATAAAGATTATATAAATATTATTTGCTCAAGAATTATGACAAATTATGACAATTATATTATTAACCTGTAAATTAAAAAAGAACAGATTTATATTAAATCAAAAACTAAAAATTAATAAAATGTTATATACTGCTCCTTTAGATTTCTGTGTTAACTAAGCCGTTTATAATATTCAATTTTTTTATTATTTTCGGTAATGATATTGAATCATAACATACAAGTTTTTTTTGAAATGTCTACAGGATTGGATGTAAGAACAAATAAGGCAGAATTTAAACCGAATGCTAACAATAATAAATCTCTTTTTTATTCTTGGTCCAGTAAATATTTGTTTACAAATTTTGATAAGAATTATTTAATCAATCATTTATTTAATTTTAGATGGGAATAATTTAATTACTTTCTACAATTTTTGTTAAAAATTATTTAATTTTTATCTATTTGATTTCGTTGTTCTTTACATACTGTACTCAAACTTTATTAAAAATCGTTTAAAAACATCTGCAAAATTAGTTAATGTAAATGCTAAATTGATATTATAAAAAAGGGTTTGCAAATAAAAACATGAATTCAATCATTAAATCATAATGTTTGCATATTGTGGTAATATCTGAAATAATGATAATTATTACTATAATCCCAAGCAATAGTTCTATTTAGTACTGATCTAACCTCTTTTAAAATATTTCCAAACACCATAACATCGATTCCAATGTGTCTCATTATTTGGTCCAATAATTCATTGAAACGATCAAATGTTAAGGCTATAAAGAAAATGTGTGTAAGTAATATGCGATCACTAAGAAGTTTTTAAAAGAGCATCGTAGTTACAGCAAATACCTTAATTATAAACAATACTACGGAATAAATTAAAAATTTTAAATGTAGGTCTGGGTCAGTAGCTGATGAGACCACCCACGCTGATAATAAGCTTCCCGCTGTATCAAGGATATGAACAATACCTGTGAGGATAATGTCGTGCCATAATCAGAAGAATTTCGGCTCACAGATGAATTCAAGTTAAATAATAATTTTTATATTATTATTCTTGTAATTGTTTAAAAAATCGATCAGTAAAGACGCCAGAATAATTGAATTATAAAGAATTGGGATCTTGGCGACATGTGTCACCAAGATCCACGAAAACGAATTGAAGGTAAATAACGATAAATACAATTTAAATTATCAATTTAAAAACCAATTTAAAAATAATTTTCATTTTATGCTAACATTGGAAGTTATCATTTAATTTAATTCGCCATTATCTAAAAAGCATAATACCTTTCGCGAATGGCAAAAGTTCTTCGTTAGTAAACCTTCTGCGCCTCATTAAATATCCAAATTCCATAACGGCTAAACGGGATTGTTTTTGTTTTTTCGAATTACGATATTCTCGAATATCCTACATAAACAAAATCCCAATTTAATAAAAAAAAAGATAAATCATAAAGCAATCTATTAAAGTAATAATATTAATAATTAAGGTTAATCTATCGTGTCGTTACTATTTCTCAATAGTAACTAAAAATATTTTGAGACATAAGTATACATTTGGTGTAATGTTGGAACAAAACCGTGGGTCTTTCATAATTCTATTGATTGAAAAACACTAAATGAAAATTTAGTTCCAATATTTCGACAGAACAAATCTGAAGTTTTTTGATTTTAAGATAACTGATTACACTTTCATTTACTTACGTCGATGTCATAAATCCAATTAAATGGCACACATTATTGTATAATAATATAATATTAAAATATAATTACAATATTAAATATTGTCTTTTAATAATATGAAAGAAAATAAAAATATAAAAGAAAATAACTATTTTGACGATCGACACTGATAATGAAAAGAGGCGTTGTTTTACTATATATTTCATTTGGCTGGTCTTAATCTCTCAGTGTTAAACCATTGATGTAATTAATTCTATACTTAATTATTAAATAATTAATTATTTTAATAATTTAATTAAATAATAATTAAATAATATTAAATTATTATTTAATGCTCGACAATTATTAACTAATTAATTATTTTATTATAAAATAATAAAAAAATATTTTATTAATAAATAATGAAAAATTATTATTTTTACATATCATTTTAAAAGAACATTTTAGCTTCACAATTCTCGCTCACAAAATAAATTTTGTTAACACAAAAATTTGTCAATTTATTAAACAATAATAATTTTTTGTTTTATAAAAAATACTATTTATTTTATACAAAATAAACAACCGTTGAGTAAGACGGGATAATATCAATAATTTTATAAATTATTTAATTTATAATATAATTATAATTAATTATAATAAATAAATAATTATAATTAATTAATATAATTATATTATAATAAATAATAATTATATTCATTAATTATAATTAATTAATATAATTAATTATAATTAATATACTTACTTTATAATTATAATTAATTAATTATAATTAATTAATATATTTAATTATAATTAATATAATTACTTTATAATTAATTTATTAATATAGAGGCGTTGTTTTACTTAACATTTCATTTGACAGGTCTTTATCTATCAGTGTCAAACATACAACATTTGATCTTTGATTATAAATTGATTGTAAGGATAGTGAAGCGTGTGAAAGGTGGCTCTTGACCGTTCGATATCGATGCCCACTTTTTTATTTTGATCATAAAGTTTGAAACAAAATCGACTAAATTAGCCGATGTACTCGCAATTTATGTAAATCGTTATCAACGAAACACATATCAGCTGATGTATAAAATGTGCTATATCCTGTAGTGATTCCTGTGCTAGAATCCTGTAATTGAAAGTAATAGTTTATCTTGTTTATTAGGATATACAATTAGAGCTTGTAAACTCTAACGATCAGGTGTTAATGTGTAACGCGTTTAGCTCGCGACAATTTTTTTAAAGATCCCAGCGTAGTTCGTTTAAATGCCGATACGTATTATGCATTTAATAGAGTTAACCGGCGCTTTGTTTGTTTACATGTCAGTATTTGCACCTCGCTTCAAAGGGCAATCAACTCACCCTCATGCTGTATAACACAACTTATTTTATCTCATATCGCTATAAATATTCCACTTAGCAAGTCTGAATGCATGAGGCTATAACTCCGATTAAATACGATAAAAATATAACTAAGTTATATATTAAATATAACTCCGATCATTTACTCCGATTAAATACGAGCTTAAATGTTTATTTCAGATCAGTCCAGCTTTTGGGTGTTATGTAAACTTTGAAAAGTGTCTTGTTAACTTCCTGGGGAAAATAAATTCAACATGCGCATTTTGTTTATGGATATGGGGATTGAGATAAAATTGGATGATAATCTAGTTTTTTGTGCTCTAGTGTTAAGTAATGACTACATACGACCATCATATCTAAAGTGTCGAAATGTTGCCCATTAGTCAGTCGTCTGGCTGAGCTCAGCATACTAGATTTTCAAGCAATAAATACTAGGAGTATTCGGACATTAAATCATAAATGGATTGAATGAAACGCACGACTGTTCGTGTGACTGTTTTGCTTAACTACGGCATGTTATCTAAACAGTTTAGATGATCTTTTTTACAATGATAATAAGTCATTGATCCCTTTATTCTCTCTTCCATTGAGTTATAGGTGTCTTTGTATTAACAATACATGCTTAGGTCACAAGAATAATGTAAATATTATTAACTAATCCTTATTTGAAATACTTATATGGTGCTGATCTATGGGTCGTGCTTGCACTGCTTTCATCCGTTTGTCAAAGTCTACACATCACAAATCACTACAATCAAATGCCTTATCACTATTGAGTGATATATATGGTGAGAACGGTAGTGCACCTATCAGTCAAAGGTGCATCGTATGGCTGCCTATGTATCCAATAATTCCAACATAATACCAAAATTAGCTAATTGTCAATGAGGCAATCCAAATTGGCTAACGCACTTCGATTAAACACAATTCTATATTGATTTTAAACCAGACACAAAAGTATGCAATTGTGTGCAGACCGAACCAACTCTAAAGTATGTGCATTCGATCATTGTATTCGGAAGGACAACAAACCCTACTAATGCCCGTTTGGATATTTCGTACTGTGGATTCTCTGAAGGTGTACGCAAAAGTTCAAAATATCAAGAACGAGTGTCATTGGTGGAGAAAGCGACTTTTGGTATTTTCATGCTTTGGTAGAAAAAAGTCGGCTGCTATAGTGATTAAAACTATAGCACACAAACTTGGGACAAATATGAATTATTCAACGAATTTGCCATTTAATTAGCGAAGCTACTGGATTAAATTGCAACTTGCTAGATGCATATCAATTGCATTAGCGATCTGCTCTTGTTTTTGTGAAAATATTTTGTTAATAAAATAAAAAATAATACATTTCGGACATGTCATTCTTTATGATTTACGATAAAATCTTTTTATTGAACATACAATTCTTGATCGTTTGTACACGAAAAAAAACAAGAACAATAAGCCTACAAATTACAAAAATGCATGATGCAAACCAGATAGCAATTGGAAACTCGAATTACAATTATAAACTATAATTTCAATTATAGTCTTAAGCGGATTCTAAAAAAGCAGGCGGCGCTTCCGCGCTTCACTGTCGCGCTGACCGTTGTCGCGCTGAACAGTGAATGTGCGCTCGGGCCGACAATGCCTAGGGTCTCGACGGAGACATATTACAATTATACATTATAAATTATTACAATTATACAATTATATCTGGAAAGGTTCGCAGTGTACAGATTGATGATAAAACGAAATTTCGAACAGGTAAATTTTAATACTAAACTTTTTAATTATTTATTATTATGAGTTATAATAGTAAATAGTATTATGAAATAAGTTGCTTATTATTGTAAAATAATAAGCAACTTAAAAGTGGATACTTGTTTACTATTTAGGTGTAAAATCTAGTTTATTTTATAATGTACCATAATATAATATATAAATATATTATAAAACGAGGTGAATGCCGAATACGACTACTAAAGCAGAAAATTCGACATTCTTCGTAACGTTCACGCTACCAGTTGGATGTAACAATGAAATAATGGCGATGTCTTTAATATTAAATGAACAGTTCAACTAACAAGTGAACGCTTTTGCTTATGTTGTTAGCTTATGTTGCCAGCATAAGCTTTTGTTATGCTGCCGGCTTAAAAATCATTAATTAAAATCAAAAGCTTCCGCCTTAAAAATTCCAAAAATAAAAATAAAAATTCAATTGTTTACACCAAATTGACTTTGCTTATGTACACTTTTATATTTTTTAAACACTAAAGATATTTGATAATCAAATCTTTTAAATAAAAACATACCGCATCCTTAGCCATAGCAAACTCCTTTTCATTAAAGTTTAGTTTAAATAGGTTATGTACAATTGTTTTACACAGAATATCAACTTTATCATTATATCCACCAAACGTAACCTTTGAAAAGTTAACCTCAATTAACACCAAATTAATTGTTTATGTCTTACTGTAGCACTATCGATCATACTCTTAACTTCTATAACATATTTACATCTCCGCGCTTGAGCAAGTTCACGATTTAATTCAATATTGAGCAAGTGCCAGTAAATGCTGTATGCGACATAGATTTCCTTATCCCAATAGCGATCAGTACTAAATTCATCGTTTGGTTCAATTTAGTAAATTTAAAAAATTTTTAATTGGAAACATTTTGCTCAAATTAAGAATTGGAAATAACTGTAACGGCAGTATTTGTGGTTATAAAAATCTACAAAATTATATGTTTAAAAGTGACCTTTAGCAGATTTAATTTAAAATAATTTTTGTAGATAAATATTACATCTTTTAGAAAAAATATGAATATATCAATGAATACAATATAATATAAGTGATATCATATTATATAATTATATTATATTACAATATATTATATATAATATAATACAATATAATATTATAATTATATTATATAATTATATTATGTTTTAAATATATTATAAAATAATATATATTTATTATTATATTGTAATATAATATCAATATTATACTACAATACAATATAATTATATAATTATAATATATAATATTTTAACATTTGTTTAAATTTAAAATGCAAATTTAATTCTGAAATCAAAATGTTATTTAAAAAACGTTGATATTTTATCGCCATTTTAGAAATGGCAATTTGTAGCTCAATATTCGTATTAATGTGGATATAAATAACTAAAGAATAAAAAATCGAAATAAACTAAAATACTTGGTAATTTTAAAGATAACAATTCACTTCTAAACGCAATGTCGCATTTCCTTTTCTATATATTATTATATAATCGATACGTCATAGATAACAATTCATATTTGATAGAAACTTTGAAATAAAATATTCGTATTATTAATAATATTTTGCAAATATATTTACATACAAGTTTATTCCAAGCACAATTTGTTAAAAAACGCGTAATAAACGATATGTTAAATCATACAAACATTTGCAAGATAAGACATTAAGTAATAGCATAAGACAAGTTAGACATGCTCGTCTTCATTGTAAAACAACGAGATAAATAGAGATATAAAACAAAAAATAATTTTATATATAAATTATATAAAAATAAAAAATATATAATATTTTTTATATTTGAAAACACCTTAGTTATATTTTCCAAACAGAAAAGTTTCATATATTTTCTGAGCGGATTTTTAAAGAATGCGGTATCGCAATAAATATGCAAAACGACATATTACAATTTAAAAATGTCACATTCAATGCAGTTCAGTTATTATTTGCCACTGAGTTTGCATTATTTTGAAAAACATGTTAATTTGCTTACTTAGATTTATTAAATTGTAAATCGGAAATATCAAATGTTTAAGTTTAATCGATGTTGACGTAAGATTCTACCTCAAAATTGATAACATGACATATGCTCGTGGCCTGTTAAAGTCGCGATCTTGTTTATACCATAATCGAATAAATTCATCTTCCTGAAAACATAAGAAAAGTAAACCAATCCAGTAATAATTGAAACATTACAATAATGAGTGTCGGCAGTGGACCACTACTGTCAGCCTGTAAAAGCGAAAAAGCCAAATTTAGAAATTAAACTAAAATAAATTAACACCTCATTGTAAGGAATAATATCAAAGTTCTCAGGAATAAAATCATTACGGTTTGGCTTGTAGAACATCGACGAAACCCCACAATTTTCCCATTTCTATAAAGTAAACAAAATTGGATTTTTTGTAATACATATTTTATCTAACTTACTTGAAGTAATTCATCTGGAATAGATCCTTCTTTGTATTTAGTGCCGTACCAGTGTTCGGTTTTATCAGTAATATTGGCAAATGTTGATGAGGAAATAAATATGCTAATAAATATAATATTTAATTTAATTATTCCCGAATTTGAAAGAAAATATGATATTTTCTAAAATTATTCAACGCCTTCTAAAATTATTGATATATATATTTTAAAGTCAATAGCCGTTAGCAGGACATTAGCCATATTGTGGCTTAATTGAATGATATATAAAAGTCATCCTAGTAGAATCAATTTAATGATAATTTTTATGCTATATAATACAATATATTACAAAATACACTCATATTACTGAACAGATTTTGGAATTTCGATGATATTGTGATATTTAAACTGATTCAAATGTATAAAGGTAAGCAGAGCTTTTGTTATGTAACAAATAAATAATTATAATTAACAAAAAAAAACAAATAAATAACAAATAAACACAAATTTCCATGTCAAAGAATTGCGTGTATAGTTTCTGGTGAACACCACAGAAATCAAATACAATATAATCAGTCATAGTCAAGTTACAGATTCTAAACTTTACGATTTTGCTACCGTTGATATTAAAACAGGCAAAATGCGGATTACATTCTAACATAAAGTAGCAATTGAGAACTTGATAGAGAATTTGTTGCATTGAGAGTAAATAATTTTTGCAATAGCGATGAAATTTTGTTCAGTATCTAATCCTTAAATGGTGTAATTTAGCACAAGCCATTGAAAGCAAGCCGCATGCAGTTTTGCATATTTATGTACTCTGAATTTACTAATATATTTGCCTGACCATCTAGAATTATCGGTAGAAACAAATAAGTGCTACCGACAGTTATAAAATTATAACTCATCACTTCGAAAAGGACGAAAAATTATCCATTTTCATCCTTTGTTTTTGACTAATGTAAAATAAAAGTTCATCTTTTGAAAGCTCGTTTATCGACACTGTATCATCGCGAAACCGACTTATATAACACAATCAGATTTAAAATTATATATATTGATTGATTGAGTTCAAGCTGTGTGCCTGGATCCATAAGCATACGATTATATCCTTTAATGAAGTGTAGAAAACAGACAAAGACACTTATAATTTTTTTAAACGTTTCGTCCTTTATAGGGACTTCGTCAGTATATTGTAAGTAGTTAGTAATCAAGAATTTTTAAACATTTTAGTTTTAAGTTAATAATATTTATGTAATAAAACATTCAGAAAAAAGAATTTTGTCTGATTTTTAAAATTTCATGAAAAAATGTTTAGTAAAGGTATACGCTCTATAAGGGAGAAATCAACACTAAAACTTAAATACTAACCTGCAGTTATTTGGTGTCAAATGATCAATAATATTTTCTACAAGGTCAGGTCGAATTTCATACATGATTTGATTTCCCGAGATACAGTCTTCAAGATTATAGAGCTATAAAATTGAAGATAATCTTATAGCAGACAAATTAAACTTCTATATATGATGAATTCGTTTATAACTATTAAAAAAATCTAAATTATATAAAGATATAAAATATATGTTTAGATAACTATTCATCTTTATTCTGTTTAAGGAAGAAACCTGATAGCATACCAGTTTTTCCTGATTCAACGTCTATTCTGATACAATGCCTGTTATTTATTAGTCAATTCATAAAAATTGACTATTATTAAAAATTTAAATTTTTTATTTTAACTTGATATAAGTTAGAATATAATATTTTATTATCATATTAAAATATATTATTATAATATTATATTTTATTTAATAAAATCTTATATAATTTTAAATAAATTATATAAAGATTATATTAGATTTTATATAAATTATATAAAATCTTATATAACAATTATTTATTATTTAATATTTTTTATAATTAAAAAAATATTAGTCAAAACTCTTCAAATATCACATTTCTATATCTGATTGTTTCAGCAATATGTTAAAATTCAGTCAAAGATATTATATCGTCTACGAATGCGTGCGCAACGGGAATGGGTAATGATTTGCTAGGGTTGATAAGAACAGGTGCATCTAGAAGTGCGATGAAGTGAGAAAAATTATACTCTGATTGCTTGCATAATTCGTTGAAACGAATATGTGATGAAAGTATATATATTGATGAAAGTGGTGTCATCATGCCATTACATGAGAAAATCGGAATTCAAATTTAATGATAATGCGTCCAACCGAGCTATGGACAGGTAGAAGCAGGATTAGAACAATTAAGAACGAATTATATGCGATAAAATGCTAACTACAAGTAACGATAACTGGATGTATTTTTAAATACATCAAGTTATATAGTTATTCTATACTTTATACTATAGAATTATTCCCATATCCATAACGCCCATCTCGAAACAACTTCAGGGGTAGAGACTCCTAGAAAATGCTATTAATAATATTAACATATTACACTTTTACTCTTAAAATATCACACTTCTATATCTGCTCGTTTCTGGAATATGTTGGAATTCAGTCAATTATATTATATCGTCTAAGAATGCATGAGCAACGGATGTTGCCATTTATGCCAAAGTTTAAGTTAAACTAGTAATGTAACATTATTGTTCGATTCACATTCTTCTTTGTGTTTCAAACATGAAGCCGTTTATTTTATAAAAAATAAATGTTTTTATTTTTTATATTTAATCATAGGAAATACGTCATTGGCATGTATTTGGCATTGCTGTTATGTTGGGTCAAGGAATAGTGATCGAAACCTGATAACATAGCAGTTGATCCTGATAACATAGCAGTTGCTTCTGTTATTTATTAGTCAATTCATAAATATTGACTTTATTTAAAATTCTAAATTGATAGAAATTATATAAAATCATATATAAGAATTATTTATTATTTATAATAATTTAGGATTTGTATAATTTAAATATTTGAATTTTATTTGCATTATTTTTAATTTATTAATAATATAAAATAGTTAAATTCAGATAGCTGATCGGATTTATACACAAAATATAAATTTTGTACATTTTATTCCAGATTATTTAATACTGAAATTACTGCTAGAGCCAATTTTCTGATCATAATTCCAAGAAGTGTCTATAACAGCCCCTTTTGAATGCTTCCTTCTTGACTGACGAATGGAATAGTTTCTTATGTTCGTCAATACGCTTAGTTAATATTATAAATTAAGCATTAGTTAATTTTCATCATTTGTTTTCGATTTGCGATATAAAACTGGGAATACAAATTGTATTCAGCGAAACTGTTGTACAAGGAAAGATTAGCAACTTCTTTAAAATAATACAATTAAAATTAATTAATTTACAATTGATTAATATTAATTTATAATTAATATTAAAATTATATTATTCATATTATTTATATAAACTATGAATTTTGTTCACAAATCTTTGTATCTTTTCGCTTGAAGCTGTAATTTAAATTAATTTATTTGAAATCTCTCATTACGACCAACAGATAAAAAGTTGAATGTTCGAACTGTCTTTTTAATAATTAAAATCAAAGAATTAAATAATAATTTGAATAATTAAAATCAATCCTCTGCCACTAGATAAAATCAAAGCAGTTTTGTGTAAATTTGCAGTTTCTTCCGATGACCTCCAATTTTTAATCTATTCTATGCCAACATAAATTATAGTTTCGTGAATTGCAGGCCAATTTGCGGTAACCATTTCTTTTTCATAGAAATAAAAAAAATATAAAAAAATAAATTAGTTTACAAAAAATTTGTGTTAAAACTTAATTTAAAAAATAAATAAAAAAAACTGATACAATTAACGCTGTTATTTTATATTTTCGAAATTTGTTTTCGATTTGCGATATAAAACTGGGTATCATAATGCAAATTGTATTTAGCGAACCAAGGAAAGATTAGCAACTTCTTTAAAATAAATATTTGAATTTTATTTAGCTAATCTTATCTTATTCAAAGGCGAATAATTCAAATATTTATGGATATTTATACATCATTCATACCAAATGATGTCGATTATTACATATTGATTATTACATACCAAATCTAACTTTAGTTAATTTCGCCTTAGGAATAATTCAAAACATTTTAAAAACAACTTAATTCCAATTTCCGGAAATTTAGTATTTAACAAGTATTTATGTATCGTCTCTTAATTGCTTTGCAACAAAACGTCAGAAAAATAAAACTAACAAATTAAAGATGGGAAATCGATCAAACAGAGAAGCATAAATGAACCAAAATTCAATTTCAATTATATTTTATATATATTAAATTAATATATAATATTATAATTATCATATATTATCATATATTATATGCCATAATATGATATATACCTGTTATATACATAACAGATTCTTTAAATTACTAAATACACATAACTAATGTTTGAGTTATTATAAGAATTCCGTATTTGTGAGGATATATATCAATAAATTACCGTGCTAACTAAAATGTAGAACAATAAGACCAGGATTTTTAATAATTTTGTCATAATTGAGTAAAACTTACCGGCAGGTCATCAACAATATTACTGACGTAACTCCAGGGAGTAATTTTTTCAGAGTATTCGAAATTTGTAGAAAATATTTTCTAAATAAATCCAGGTAATTTTACAACATAGAAGTATTAACATGTTAATTTAAATTAAAATGCTTGAACGTTGACATAATATCAAATGTTGCATGTGTTGAGAATTATCGCTAACTCAAAATTTTTCAATATTTCACTGTGTAATATAATTTTGTCAATTCTAGACAAAAACCATAAATTTTCAAAAAGCAATGTGTATATATGTACGTCTATGTATACTGTGCAAATAAGCAATAATATAATTGTTATATTATTGTTATAATATAGCAACATTATTATATAATATTATTGTTATAATAATATATTATTATACCAACAACATTACAATTTGGGTTCCCTCAAATGGGCCTCAATATAAATTTTATTTTATTTTTTATTTATTGTTCAATGTCCCTGATTTGAAATCCCGAGTTCGCTCTTCGTACCGTTCTCAAAGACATAGATATGGCTTTAGCTAAAGTGATGGCCATTCGACATCGGCCGTGTCTGATACATTCGGAGTAATCCGTTTCCGTTCTCATCGATTTTCGTCCGGCTATTGACTGCAACATATAATTTGCCACTGGTCCTGTCCCTCCCAAAGACGCAAAAATGACATGTGCGAAAAATCCATCCGCCAGATATCGTACTCTTTCTGCGTATTTCGCTCTTTTGCGATTTTCATGGTATGCTGTGACACGTTATATCCATTCGTGCACACCTATCCTCTAACGCCCATTTGAGGGAACCCAAATGGTATTGTTGTTGGTATAATAAAAAAGTTTTATTTCAAAAAATAATATATTATTATATTATATATAATAATATATTATATATTACATTATATTATATTTCTAATAATTCGAACGTTTTAATTCGAACGCTTCTCGAACGTTTTATTTCTTTAGTTGCCCAATTTTTAAGATCAATCATTACCAAATTTGACAGTTTTATTAAAAATGCCGTTTATCAGTTTTCTTTAAAATTAAATTATAAGCTCACAAAATAGATGCATGACGACAGCCTTTTCAATTCAATAATAATATTTTTTGACAAAAAAATCATTAAACTTTAGTTTGTCGCGTTTGGTAAATTAGCCAATAAAAATATTACTTAATTAATTTTTTTTGTCATCACTTGACTATTGTTTATTATTGATTATTTATTGTAAATTAATAACAAAAATATTTGAATTATATAATATATGAAAAATTAGTCATTTCAATCTAATCATTAAATTTAAAAATTTGAAACAAAATCGAAACGAAATAAATTAGCTGCTTTTGCTAAACGAACTTTAAGAGATATACATTCTTATTATATTTTTATTTTAATTTATTGTTTTATAATTATTTAATAATTTTACTTTTTCAATAGTTTCATTTAATTAACTTTTGCAACCAAATTTAAAACAATAAAAATAAATAAAAATCATACAATATCAAACGATGAACAAACACACACCTGATATTCTTGGAATCGCCAGTTTTCAATTCCGGTACGGTACAGATTAAAATATTGAAACATAAGATGAACAACTTCTTCCCAGTGTTCTAAACTTGTGCAATCAAGGTTACATCAATTAATCAAATGATCTCAAATATACCTATTCCAATTGAGCTTAACGAGAAACTTGCTTCTGCAATACTACATCCCGGAACAGACAATAATTCGTAGAACGAAAAGCTTTCAACCCATCCAATTCGCTGAAGATGCTCGAGAAGGCTGCCTTTTTGACTACCTTGCAAAAGCTTTGATAGAACTCGAAAAGGCTAAATTAATAATAGATCGAGAATATTATAATTTAAATCGAAAAAAAAAATTTAAATTAAAATTAAATTTATATTTGATTAAGTCCTCCTCTGCATCTAGTAGTGGGAGGAATCTGGCACTGATGAGTCATTGTGATGACGAAACGGCATTCGTCATTCTTTCGCGTCTGGCTTACATGTTTTACAAGAAATTCACGCGGAATGGTCTCACTCTCCTTAAATAAAAGTTAGCCGATATTAAAGAGACCTGCGCTGGCATTTGCCAGTGCTTTTGCTAATGGTCCTTTTTGGTGAAGCTGTAGTACTGATTTAGTACTCTATGATGTTACTAGAAAATTTTCTAGTACATCATTCACATTGATTCATTCATTGATTGCCGTCCGCCAGTCTTCCTCTGCATCCAGTAGTGGGAGGGATCTGGCACTGATGAGTCATTGTGATGACGAAACGTCATTCGTCATTCTTTCGCGTCTGGCTTACATGTTTTACAAGAAATTCACGCGGAATGGTCTCACTCTCCTTAAAATATTTGATTAAGATATTTAAAAAAAAACATTTGCTTTCAAAGTTGCTTCGAACAACAATATAAATAACATAATGAAGCAACTTATGAGTACTTCATCCTTTGGTGTATTTTTCCTTTTTAGTAAACTCATATATAATTGTTATTTTACAGTTCAATTGTTATTATAATTTAGCGTTATTCATATTTTCAATATTTTAAAATTAAAATGTTGATAAAAGTATTTAAATAATTTCAATATTTTACGTTATAAATAAACAAAGATCGTCGGACTGATGTCACTTACTCGATAAATAGATGTAAATTGAAATACGAATTAACAAAAATTAAATTAGATTCACAAAAATATACACGACCAATTTATTCAAGGCAATGTATTTTCTAGATATTAGCTAAGGTCGATTGCCGGCTCTTTAATCGATGTGAAAATATTAATTATAAGGTATTAAAAAATTAAAAATTATAAACTTGATGATAAATTTGAACAGTTTACCGTAGCTCTGTAATGCTTTATTGTACTAGGAATAGTCCAAAGGATGCTAACGTAATGTGATTCTTTGACTGGAACGAATTTGATAAGCTTCTAAAATAAAAAATGAAGTACAATTATGAAGGTTACTGTAATTTCGAGTAAATTTACAAATTTCTTTGATTTGATTATTTAATAAAAAATTAGAATAATATTATTTATTTCATAAATTGATTTATAATTTATTTTTAAATTAATTAAATTTATCAAAGTACATTAAAGCAACAATTAGTTGTCTTGAATAATTAAATATTAACTTTTTATTGGACGATTTTCGAAAAGAATACTGTGATATTTAATACTATGCATTATTTAAATGCATTGTGATACATTGTAAAAGTATTATTTGGTATATTGTAGTATGGATGGGTTGTAATATATTATTTGTTTATATTATTTGTTATATACAATAATATAAACGTGTTACATCACCAGAAGTGCTCAATGTTGCACACATCTAAAAATAAAACAGAAAGATCAATGTTATAGTAAATTTTGTAGGAAGTGACGTTTTAATAACTTAACTGATTGTAAGCTGACAATCTGCTCGAGCGTTCCATAACTGTACAACTCTTTGGCCAGATTGAACTGTTCTGTAGCTTACAATTCTGCGGTGTTAGAGACAATAGGAATGCCTTCGCAAATTGCAAACGGGTCGAAAATCAATTAAGACTCTCATAGCATGTTGTTTATTATGCAGTATTTGCCAGACTAGTTACATATCCCTTATGTCCGGAAGAATGCTTACCGAGTGCATGTTCAGCGCTCGAAGTCTGTCCTCGCGCGATTGACATTTTAATGAATATACAAGATGCATGACCTTGACAGCTCAACAGTGTTATTATGTTTTGAATGAAATATCAGTATTGCAACTTCATACAACTGTATTAGATACAACAACTTATCAATTCAGCTAACTGAGTCTACGTATTTAATGAAATTATATAAAATAAAAAAATAAAATAAAAAATATTATAAAATATTAAAAATATTAAATATAAAATTATAAAATAAAAAAAATAAATAAAAATAAAAAAATTAATGCTAAATTAATAAATCAAAATTTAATAATTAGATAATAAATAATTAAAAATTAGTTGTTATAAGATTTTCTATAATTTAAATCAAGTTAAAATAAAAAATTAAAATTTAAAATAAAAGTCAATTTTTATGAATTACAGAATCGTATGGTTTAATATTTTTTAATTGTAGTGTGTATTCATCAAGAATAAAATGGATACAAGATGTATCCATTCAAATATTCGATTAATTTTCATTCGAACATTAATAATTCCATTATAATATTCAATATTATTTTTTTACTGAATAAAAAATGTATTTATATGAATTTTCGCAGAAATACGAAATCAATCATCATTATCAAGCATCTAGAAAACAATAAAATACAGAATACGAGTAGCTCAAGCCCCAGTTCGCTATACCTGTAGAGAGTTTATAACGGTCCCCTAAGGTTAGGTTAACTATTTTTACTCATAGTTTCTATATCCGTTAGTAACTTTTACATTAATTCGCTTTCATTAAAAAAAGTAATATTAAGTCATACTACTTTCGCATTAAATTTCCTCAGATTATGTCAATCTACTATTTTTTTCTAAGTACAAAGTAGATTGATACTTACTATTTGAGAAGATTTTAAAATTTTTAAGAAAAATTGAAATCAGTAATAAGTTACAACACTGATAATAATTTGGATATAAAAAATACTAAAGAATTATTTCCTATAAAAGTTATTTAATTTCGAAATACTTATGTAGTGCGCGGATTCTCTCAATGCAATATATACACTGATTTTTTAGTAAATTGGACTATTTAGTGGGTCTTGATGAAATTCATCTCGTTTAGACCATATTTTCATTGCAATGAATTCTTGTCGTTATCGTCTGACATTTAGAAACTTATCGCTCAAAGTGGTAGACCACAGTAACGAAATTGAAATGTTATTGTTGAGATATTTCGTTTAATTGAATTAAGTTCGATTGTCGCTGAGATCATTCTATAGGAATGATTTCAAAAAACCTAATCATCTATACTGCATGTCTTCAAAATAAGATGCAACAATATATTCCTGTAAAAATGTGTATGAACGGTAAGGATCTTCAGTGATGATGAGTTTCAGATCTTGTACTGATATCAGCCAAATATTAGTCAAATACAAATGTTTTAAGAAATATAAATCCATCCTAATCTGAACGGTTTAAATGTTTTAATTTTATTTAAACCTTATATTTTTAATATTCATAAATGGTTTATAAAATATAAAAAGTTAAATATAAAATTATTAAATTTATATAATATAAATGGTAAAATGTGTTGTTAAAAATGTTTCAGTTCCACCCCTTTTTGTTCATGTTGTTCTTTTTATGAATACAAATGTTTTGTTTATTTTGTGTACACATTTTTTGTGTTTTTATTTCAATGTGTTTTTTGTTCTCTTCTGTTCATACAAAAAGTAAATAGTATTAATGGATAATAAATAATATACTTTGTATTAGAATACGGTACACTAAATAATCAAATTTCATCAAAGAAAATACATTATTATCATGTATTTGCCCCTGCTACGTTAGGTCTAGGAATAGGGACCAAAACCTCTATAAACACGTGCTAAAGTAGCACGTGTTTGAACACGTGCTACTTTAGCACGTGTTGGGTTTGGTCCGAAACCTGCAATTCTTCCTGATGACATTTAATCCATATTCTTAAACATTGTGTATTATAATTTATTTATTAGTCAATAAATAATTTTTTTTTCATACAAAAAATAAATGAGCAATGCTTTTGACTTCAGCAATGTCAATGTAGAAAACCGACAATAAAGATGTTAGCAGGTGCTAGCATCTGTACTTTCAGTTAGACCTGATCGTTCCTGAATATTTAAAATACAGATTAGAATGGATATATTTCTAAGATTTTATCATATTTGAAACATCTGGTATAATTATATATTACTTCAAGCTTGACAAGATTGTAAAAAGATTGATTAGCGAAAACTAATGAATTTTTAAACGAGTGCCATATAGTGAACGATTGTCGACATTGAGCTACCAACTTTTACTGAGTGCGACACGTCAAGAAAACTTGCCAATTCATCAAGAATAAGAATGTATTACATCAATAATTAATCACCAATTCTAGATTATTCAACAATTATTCTAGATTTATCTTACCGATTATTTAAGATTATCTAAGATTTCTATTTCAACTGTCAATACTCGAGCATGACTTGTGTCTAATGGTGAATAGCAAATCGACATTTAATGTGAGCCTAGTTTCTTATTTAAATATGCTATAGACTATATATAATAGACTAATAGTATCTATAATAGTCTATATACTATAGACAATACTTTGGTGTAAGTTGTTTTGGTTTGCCAATTATGTCTGAGTAACAACGAGTACGAAGATGAAGAGTACTTTTTGTTCAAGCAATTTGTTCAAAAAATGCAGCGAATTCTAATGATTTCAAATATGTTATTTACATGAAGGTAATTTACAACTTTGCCAATTTATAGCATTATGTTTGTGTTGTTATTCTAAATGCTCAATAAGATATTTGTCTGCTAAATGGTAAAAAACTAAAATTAAAAAACTTATCCCAAATGTACAGAATAAATTTAAAATTAATTAAAATATTAAATTAATTTTAATTAATTTCAATTAATTTAATTAATTTAATTAGTTAAAATTAATCGAATTAATTTATTTAATTAATTAAATTAATAAAGTAATTAAAATTAATTAAATTAAAATCAATTAAATTTGAAATTTAATTTAATACAATTTAAATTACGTTAAATTTAATTTAATATAAATTTAATTTAATATAAATTTAATTTAATTTAAATTTAATTTAATTTAAAAAATTAAAGTTAATTTATTTTTTATTAATTAAATTAAATAATTTAATTATTTAAATTATATTAAATCATTTAAATTATATTTTAATTATTTAAATTATTTAAAAAATTTAATATTTTCGCCTAATAAAAACTCAAATACTCACATTATGTCCACGTGGTCCAAATGGATCTGCTGGAACTTCGTCGAGGAAAATATTTTTGTTTGGGATTTGGCTCATTAGAGGAACAATCAGATTGATCAGATCTTGCAGAGAATCTTAACGGAATGCTTTATTTCCCATTGAAATCCCAAACAACAGTCAAAATACCTTTTGACAACACAACCAAATTCATAAGGTTAGAGGTGTACATGCGATCGTAAAAATCCCGAACTAGTGAAGATGTATTGATATTGTCTTGTTCGGGTAAAGTTTTTAAAGTGAACGTATTCCCTATGATTATTAAACACACAGTAAATTTGCAACGTATATGTCAATGTAAATTCTGAGAATACAGTTTCTGTTAAACTTTACAACATTATAATGAAACCGTCACATCAGAATGCATGATAATATATTCAATATATTATTTATATTATTAAATAATATATTATTAACAGACAATATATCATTAAAATCACAAATACATTATCAAGTGGATTGTGATGTTAGTCAAATTAAATTTAGTGTTTTTTTAAAGTATTCGTTTATTAATGCAGTATTTTGATTATTTATTGTAATCATTTTCAGAAATTATTGAAAGGTTTACACAACCCGAGTTTGTAAGTTAAATATCATTAAATAACGACAATATGATAACAATATGCCGATCAGACAAATGTAAAGCTCTGGTAACACATCCCACTACATTAAAGGCGGCCTAGAAATCGTTAACGGAAATGAATTTAAAAAATTAAAAAAAGATCCAACTCACTAGCGAGAACAAATGTTTAATCGATTGCTTAATAAGCTAACGAGACAGTACAAACTCGAAAAAGATATATTTGTGCAGGTGCGATCCTCTCAATCTCTAGCTGCATTTCTAGATCTCCTTACGAATACATAAATCAAGTCTTCGATTCAGACCTATAACTGCATCATACAACAGTTTCTCGCACAAACTTGCGATATTTATAAATATGAAGCTTATTTCGATTTCTGGGGAGAAATTGTCAAACATCAAAGATTGCCCTCACTTCGCAAATGAGATCTTAAAGTTCAATGGTGAGAAATGTCACGTTTACACAGCTAACGTCGTCTCATTGTTCACAAAATTTTCGTTAGAACCATCAATTTCTAAAGCCGCATAATTTTTGGAAAAAACCTGTGATAATCCAAAACTACCCGTACAAGCGTGGAACGAGTTAATGAGATGATGTACATCAACATCCACATTCCAATTCGAACGTGAATTTTATGATCAAATTGACGGAGTGATGATGGTTTCTCCTCTAGGTCATATTTTGGCAGACATGTATATGCAAAACTGGAAGGATAAAATACATGATATAATATTTCAAATTAAGAAATTGTGGAGATACGTAGACGATGCCTTCTGTATTTTATCAGAAGATCCGTCAAACTTGAATATAGAGAAAGTTCTATACGACGTTGATCCTGCCATTCAATAGAATGTAAGCTACGTCGATGGGAACGTTATTATTCCTTTTCTGGATATTCTAGTCAAGTTAGACGAATCCAAAATAACGACAACAATTTATCGAAAACATGACATTCCTTAGAACATCACGCCTTAGAAAACTTACTCAATGCAAAATTACAAAATTTCAGCTGCAAGATCGCTGTTTCATAGAGTTAATCTTATTTGTTTCCATCAATATGACATCGATTTCGAAACGCATGCAATTTGATATCATCCAAAAGTAATTAGACAGGCTGGAAACAAGCATTCTTATCGCCTGTATCACACGATAAAAATAAATCAAACAGACTCTTTGTTCAAATGAGAATAGCGAACGTCGATGATGACAAACGCTTCTATCAGGAAATCGGACAGCAGGCAAAAAAGCGAATATACCTTATTTAATGAAATGCGCAACTCTAGCTGGGATCTTTAAACGGAAACCTCATCAAACAAATTCAAATGTGGTATTTGAAATCCCTTGCAAGGATTGTCCTTCATATTACATCGGACAGGCAAAACAAGGTTTAAGTAAACGAATATAAAGTATTAAGAGAGTAGAACAATCGTCAACCCTGCTAAATCACATGTCCAAAGATTATCCAATTCATTTCGATGTCGCTGGAGTAATGGAGAGATTCCCTATTTAGCCGAAGCCTAATAAAAGAATCGATACATATACGTGCCAACGCGTGCCCAATGGAAGGCAATAAGGACAATTGGATTCTGAAAATTCCGTCTCGGCGCACGAAAAGAAACTAGCAACGTAATCAAAAACACACTGGAATTGGAAGTCAAATTTTAAATGAAATCTTATTTTTCACTCAAATTCTTCCAGAAAATATTTTCTTCATAAACAGTCTCAATTTGTAAAAATTTTAGTTTCTGATGAGGACGACTACGTCGTCGAAAATTTAAAGAAAATATTGTCTTGAGCTTTTTATCGAATGGATTTCGCCAGAAAACCAAATGTTTATTTTCATTCGAATGTAATTCTATCAGATATTACGGATTAATATATCTAATCCACATTACTGATTCATCCTATATATTAAAACTTTACTTTGTGTATAGTTTGTTATACTTGACACAAACATGGTGAGATTTGATTTCTCGTTTGTTTTCTCGTAAATAGATCACTATGTTTTCCTCATGATGAGGCATAAACACCAGGCAGCATTCTATATATCCTCATCAGATCAAGAAATAGAACCGAATTATTCTTGCATTATTCAAAGTCGCTACGCATGCCCAGTCATCCTATGTGTGACGACAAACTTCAACAACGGTATACGCATTTCGCTCTAACGAAGCTCATCAGTACCGTGACTTTAATAATCATCCATAGCCACCTTAACACATGCTTAAACAATATCTAAAGCTCGAGAAACAGAACTACCCTTAATCTGAATCATCAGAGGAAATTTAGCATAAGCTCTGTGCATGGCAGTGCGTATTGCGGTTTAACCATGCATTAGGCACTATATTCCTTTTAATAGAAATGCTGTTTTACAGGGACACTTTAAAGTGTACAAATATATAAAATATAATTTGTTGTTACACCTGCCCTGGGACACCAAATAATGTACTCGAAAATATATCACTATGTTTTCCTCACGAGGAGGCATAAACACCAGGCAGCATTCTATATATCCTCATCAGACAAAGAAATAGAACCGAATTATCTCGCAATATTCAAAGTCGCTACGTATGCCCAGTCATCCTATGTGTGACGACAAACTTCCACAGCGGTATACGCGTTTCGATCTTACGAGACATCAGTAAGGTGACTTAAATAATAATCCATAGGCGCCTTAACACACGCTTAAACTGTGTTTAAATCTTGAAAATCAGAACTACCCTTAATCTGAATCATCAGAGGCAATTTAGCATAAATAAATTTAATGTAAATTCAATGTTATATCTAGATATGAACATTAAATTAACATCAATAAAAACTACTTTTAATTTATATCGTAAATATGACATATTTAAATTTACAAGAAATATATTTTTGCAAGCATTCTTGCATATCATATAATTTTAAATATAATACGTTAAATAATGAAAAAATTGCCATGCATATATATTACATGCATATATATGGTATATCATGCATATTAAATATAATACATTAAGTAATTATAAAATAAAATATATTATATTATATATAATATTTTATATATATTTTATATTATATATTTATCTAATTTAT
>WNNJ02003022.1:0-15109 GCA_012934845.2 Pomphorhynchus laevis
TCAACATATTGCGGTATTCTCTTAAAATAATGAGCATGTTTATCCTGCATGTTTGATGCAATCCTACTGATAGTTATGCCAAATTCTTATAAGTAAGATAAAATGACACAATGAAGCATCATTATAACGCCTGATATAAATAAAGATAATCTGGTAAGCAACTTTTATGTTTACTATAATTTTGCCGCTAAAATTAAGCGATTTATAGGGAATGGTATTTTTAAAAGTCGAGCAGAGAGCCAAATCGTCATCGAGATGAATCATACCACTGATTTAGTCTTTGGACAATATTGAAGTTTAGACGTTACAAATAGTATGCTGATCGTTGACTGTTAACGTTTTTATCTACAGCAGCTTTCAGCATTTTTGACTTGTTTTAATCAAATGCTATACTGTTGTTAATATGTAATCTCTGTAATTCAAATGACAATCCTTTAAGTAACACTTGGAATGACACCATGACGCCACAAATGAATTGACCTTCTTGTATAGAGATGGTCTTCCTGCAAGTTTTTGTTTACGAGTATTCATCAGTTCGAATTAAGCTATTTAGGGAAAATGCTATTTTTTCAAAATTTTAGCCGGCAGCCGACACGTCATCGAGATGACTCATACTACAGATTAGTGCTTTTGTTCATTTTTGACGCTTAGAAGTAACAAATAGTAATCTGATCAATAAGGGCTAACAAGTTTTTGCCCAACAGCAGCTTTTGACCTGTTTCAATGAAATGCTGGACTGTTTTTATTATGATTGTTTAATGCAATCTCACGATACACTTCATCGAGATGCATCATACTACATATGATTGCTTTTGTTTATCTTTGACGCTTAGAAGTAACGAATAGTATTCTTATCTTTTTGGTAGACTAGTTATTACCTGATAGCAGCTTTAAAAAATTGCCGTATTCCATTGAATTTATGACCATTGTAATCATGCATGTTTGATGCAATCTTAATTTGACAACTGCCAAGGTATTTTGAAGGATAATAAAATTGCACAATAAAAGATCATTCAAACGACTGAGAAATATAAAAATGATCTAATTAGCCAGTTTTAAGTTTACTACAAATTTGCCGCAAAAATTTAGCAATTTTTAGAAAATGGAATTTTTTAGAAGTCAAGCCCACCTCCGAAACGTCATCAAGTTAGCCTGTACAACAGAAAAGTTCTTCCGTTCATCTTTGACGTTTTAAAGTGATTAATAGTATGATGATCGTTAGTGTTGACCAGTAATTATGGGACAGCAGCTTTCAAAATATTGCCGTACTCAATTAAAATCCATGACTATTGTTATCATGCTTGTTTGATGCAATTAGAATGATACACATGCCAAATTCATTTGAATAATAAAAACGACACAATGCTGCATAATTTAAACACTTGATATAAATAAAGATAGTTTAAAAGGAGCAACCTTTAAGTTTACTATAATTTTGCGCTAAAATTAAACAATTTATAGAAAATGCTATATTTTCAAAGACCAGGCAGACCTCAAAATATAAATTAAAATAACTCATAATACTGCTTAGTGCTTTCAGTAATCATGGAAGTTTAGGCGTTACAAATAGTATGCTGATCGTTAACTGTGGACATTTTTAATAAACAGCAGCTTTTAAGATTTTGGCATATTTCAATGAAAATGCTAGAATGCTGTTATTACGCTTGTTTAATCCAATCTTAATAATACAAAGGACAGCCTTTTAAATATATTTAACGAATGATCTTATGACGCAACAAATGAATTGACTAATATGAATAGAGATGTCTGATAAGCAAGTTTTTTGTTTTCGAGAATTTAGCAGTTTGAATGGTGCTATTTAGAGAAAATGCTATTTTTCAAAAGTCAAGCAGGCAGCCGAAAACCTCATCGAGATAGCTCATATTACGGATGAGTGATTTCGTTCATCTTTGACGTTAATAAGTAAAATAGTATTTTGATCGGTATGTGTTTAGAAGTTAACCGACATCAGCTTTCGACATATGCCGTATTCCATCGAAATCTATGACCATTGTTATCATGCATGTTTTATGCAATCTAAACAAAACAAATGCCAGATTATTAAAAAGAATAAAAAATAACACAATGTCGCATTTTAAAAATTCTTGATATTAATAAAGATGGTCTTATAATCAAGATTTAATTTTTCTATAATTTTGCAGCTAAATTTAAGCGATTTATAAAACTGCGATTATTCAAAACTCAAACAGACAGCTAAAACGTAATCAAGATGGCTTATACTACTGATGAGTTATTCTGGCTATCTTTGACGTCTAGGAGGGACTAATAGTATGCTGATCGTTAGTGTTGACAAGTTTTTAACTAACATCAGCTTTCAACATATTGCCGTATTCTCTTAAAATCAATGAGCATGTTTATCATGCATGTTTGATGCAATCCAACTGATAGTTATGCCAAATTCTTATAAGTAAGATAAAATGACACAATGAAGCATCATTATAACGCCTGATATAAATAAAGATAATCTGGTAAGCAACTTTTATGTTTACTATAATTTTGCCGCTAAAATTAAGCGATTTATAGGAAATGGTATTTTTAAAAGTCAAGCAGAGAGCCAAATCGTCATCGAGATGAATCATACCACTGATTTAGTCTTTGGACAATATTGAAGTTTAGACGTTACAAATAGTATGCTGATCGTTGACTGTTAACGTTTTTATCTACAGCAGCTTTCAACATTTTTGACTTGTTTTAATCAAATGCTAGACTGTTGTTATTATGTAATCTCTGTAATACATATGACAATCTTTTAAGTAACTTAAGGAATGACACCATGACGCCACAAATGAATTGACCTTTATGAATAGAGATGGTCTGATAAGCAAGTTTTTGTTTACGAGTATTCATCAGTTCGAATTAAGCTATTTAGGGAAAATGCTATTTTTTCAAAATTTTAGCCGGCAGCCGACACGTCATCGAGATGACTCATACTACAGATTAGTGCTTTTGTTCATTTTTGACGCTTAGAAGTAACAAATAGTAATCTGATCAATAAGGGCTAACAAGTTTTTGCCCAACAGCAGCTTTTGACCTGTTTCAATGAAATGCTGGACTGTTTTTATTATGATTGTTTAATGCAATCTCACGATACACTTCATCGAGATGCATCATACTACATATGATTGCTTTTGTTTATCTTTGACGCTTAGAAGTAACGAATAGTATTCTTATCTTTTTGGTAGACTAGTTATTACCTGATAGCAGCTTTAAAAAATTGCCGTATTCCATTGAATTTATGACCATTGTAATCATGCATGTTTGATGCAATCTTAATTTGACAACTGCCAAGGTATTTTGAAGGATAATAAAATTGCACAATAAAAGATCATTCAAACGACTGAGAAATATAAAAATGATCTAATTAGCCAGTTTTAAGTTTACTACAAATTTGCCGCAAAAATTTAGCAATTTTTAGAAAATGGTATTTTTTAAAAGTCAAGCCCACAGCCGAAACGTCATCAAGTTAGCCTGTACAACAGAAAAGTTCTTCCGTTCATCTTTGACGTTTTAAAGTGATTAATAGTATGATGATCGTTAGTGTTGACCAGTAATTATGGGACAGCAGCTTTCAAAATATTGCCGTTCTCCATTAAAATCCATGACTATTGTTATCATGCTTGTTTGATGCAATTAGAATGATACACATGCCAAATTCATTTGAATAATAAAAACGACACAATGCTGCATAATTTAAACACTTGATATAAATAAAGATAGTTTAAAAGGAGCGACCTTTAAGTTTACTATAATTTTGCGCTAAAATTAAACAATTTATAGAAAATGCTATATTTTCAAAGACCGGGCAGACCTCAAAATATAAATTAAAATAACTCATAAGAATGCTTAGTGCTTTCAGTAATCATGGAAGTTTAGGCGTTACAAATAGTATGCTGATCGTTAACTGTGGACATTTTTAATAAACAGCAGCTTTTAAGATTTTGGCATATTTCAATGAAAATGCTTGAATGTTGTTATTACGCTTGTTTAATCCAATCTTAATGATACATATGACAGCCTTTTAAATATATTTAACGAATGATCTTATGACGCAACAAATGAATTGACTAATATGAATAGAGATGTCTGATAAGCAAGTTTTTTGTTTTCGAGAATTTAGCAGTTTGAATGGTGCTATTTAGAGAAAATGCTATTTTTCAAAAGTCAAGCAGGCAGCCGAAAACCTCATCGAGATAGCTCATACTACAGATGATTGATTTCGTTCATCTTTTACGTTTATAAGTAAAATAGTATTTTGATCGGTATGTGTTTAGAAGTTAACCGACATAAGCTTTCGACATATGCCGTATTCCATCGAAATCTATGACCATTGTTATCATGCATGTTTTATGCAATCTAAACAAAACAAATGCCAGATTATTAAAAAGAATAAAAAATAACACAATGTCGCATTTTAAAAATTATTGATATTAATAAAGATGGTCTTATAATCAAGATTTAATTTTTCTATAATTTTGCCGCTAAATTTAAGCGATTTATAAAACTGCGATTATTCAAAACTCAAACAGACAGCTAAAACGTAATCAAGATGGATCATACTACTGATGAGTTATTCTGGCTATCTTTGACGTCTAGGAGGGACTAATAGTATGCTGATCGTTAGTGTTGACAAGTTTTTAACTAACATCAGCTTTCAACATATTGCCGTATTCTCTTAAAATCAATGAGCATGTTTATCATGCATGTTTGATGCAATCCTACTGATAGTTATGCCAAATTCTTATAAGTAAGATAAAATGACACAATGAAGCATCATTATAACGCCTGATATAAATAAAGATAATCTGGTAAGCAACTTTTATGTTTACTATAATTTTGCCGCTAAAATTAAGCGATTTATAGGAAATGGTATTTTTAAAAGTCAAGCAGAGAGCCAAATCGTCATCGAGATGAATCATACCACTGATTTAGTCTTTGGACAATATTGAAGTTTAGACGTTACAAATAGTATGCTGATCGTTGACTGTTAACGTTTTTATCTACAGCAGCTTTCAACATTTTTGACTTGTTTTAATCAAATGCTAGACTGTTGTTATTATGTAATCTCTGTAATACATATGACAATCTTTTAAGTAACTTAAGGAATGACACCATGACGCCACAAATGAATTGACCTTTATGAATAGAGATGGTCTGATAAGCAAGTTTTTGTTTACGAGTATTCATCAGTTCGAATTAAGCTATTTAGGGAAAATGCTATTTTTTCAAAATTTTAGCCGGCAGCCGACACGTCATCGAGATGACTCATACTACAGATTAGTGCTTTTGTTCATTTTTGACGCTTAGAAGTAACAAATAGTAATCTGATCAATAAGGGCTAACAAGTTTTTGCCCAACAGCAGCTTTTGACCTGTTTAAATGAAATGCTGGACTGTTTTTATTATGATTGTTTAATGCAATTTCACGATACAATTCATCGAGAAGCATCATACTACATATGATTGCTTTTGTTTATCTTTGACGCTTAGAAGTAACGAATAGTATTCTTATCTTTTTGGTAGACTAGTTATTACCTGATAGCAGCTTTAAAAAATTGCCGTATTCCATTGAATTTATGACCATTGTAATCATGCATGTTTGATGCAATCTTAATTTGACAACTGCCAAGGTATTTTGAAGGATAATAAAATTGCACAATAAAAGGATCATTCAAACGACTGAGAAATATAAAAATGATCTAATTAGCCAGTTTTAAGTTTACTACAAATTTGCCGCAAAAATTTAGCAATTTTTAGAAAATGGTATTTTTTAAAAGTCAAGCCCACAGCCGAAACGTCATCAAGTTAGCCTGTACAACAGAAAAGTTCTTCCGTTCATCTTTGACGTTTTAAAGTGATTAATAGTATGATGATCGTTAGTGTTGACCAGTAATTATGGGACAGCAGCTTTCAAAATATTGCCGTACTCCATTAAAATCCATGACTATTGTTATCATGCTTGTTTGATGCAATTAGAATGATACACATGCCAAATTCATTTGAATAATAAAAACGACACAATGCTGCATAATTTAAACACTTGATATAAATAAAGATAGTTTAAAAGGAGCAACCTTAAAGTTTACTATAATTTTGCGCTAAAATTAAACAATTTATAGAAAATGCTATATTTTCAAAGACCGGGCAGACCTCAAAATATAAATTAAAATAACTCATAAGAATGCTTAGTGCTTTCAGTAATCATGGAAGTTTAGGCGTTACAAATAGTATGCTGATCGTTAACTGTGGACATTTTTAATAAACAGCAGCTTTTAAGATTTTGGCATATTTCAATGAAAATGCTAGAATGTTGTTATTACGCTTGTTTAATCCAATCTTAATGATACATATGACAGCCTTTTAAATATATTTAACGAATGATCTTATGACGCAACAAATGAATTGACTAATATGAATAGAGATGTCTGATAAGCAAGTTTTTTGTTTTCGAGAATTTAGCAGTTTGAATGGTGCCATTTAGAGAAAATGCTAATTTTCAAAAGTCAAACAGGCAGCCGAAAACCTTATTAAGATAGCTCATACTACAGATGATTGCTTTCGTTCATCTTTGACGTTTATAAGTAAAATAGTATTTTGATCGGTATGTGTTTAGAAGTTAACCGACATAAGCTTTCGACATATGCCGTATTCCATCGAAATCTATGACAATTGTTATCATGCATGTTTTATGCAATCTAAACAAAACAAATGCCAGATTATTAAAAAGAATAAAAAATAACACAATGTCGCATTTTAAAAATTATTGATATTAATAAAGATGGTCTTATAATCAAGATTTAATTTTTCTATAATTTAGCCGCTTAATTAAAGCGATTTATAAAACTACGATTGTTCAAAACTACAACAGACAGCTTAAACGTAATCAAGATGGATCATACTACTGATGAGTTATTCTGGCTATCTTTGACGTCTAGGAGGGACTAATAGTATGATGATCGTTAGTGTTGACAAGTTTTTAACTAACATCAGCTTTCAACATATTGCCGTATTCTCTTAAAAAAATGAGCTGTTTAGAAGTTAAAGAACATCAGCTTTCGACATATGCCGTATTCCATCGAAATCTATGACCATTGTTATCATGCATGTTTTATGCAATCTAAACAAAACAAATGCCAGATTCTTAAAACGGATAAAAAATAACACAATGTCGAATTTTAAAATTGTTGATATTAATAACGATGGTCTTATAATCAAGATTTAATTTTTCTAAAATTTTGCAGCTAAATTTAAACGATTTAGAAAACTGCGATTATTCAAAACTCAAACAGATATTAAAAACCTAATCAAGATGGCTTATACTACTGAGGAGTTATTCTGGCTATCTTTGACGTCTAGGAGGGACTAATAGTATGCTGATCGTTAGTGTTGACAAGTTTTTAACTAACATCAGCTTTCAAAATATTGCCGTATTCTCTTAAAATCAATGAGAATGTTTATCATGCATGTTTGATGCAATCCAACTGATAGTTATGCCAAATTCTTATATGTAAGATAAAATGACACAATGAAGCATCATTATAACGCCTGATATAAATAATAGATAATCTGGTAAGCAACTTTTATGTTTACTATAATTTTGCCGCTAAAATTAAGCGATTTATAGGAAATGGTATTTTTAAAAGTCAAGCAGAGAGCCAAATCGTCATCGAGATGAATCATACCACTGATTTAGTCTTTGGACAATATTAAAGTTTAGACGTTACAAATAGTATGCTGATCGTTGACTGTTAACGTTTTTATCTACAGCAGCTTTCAACATTTTTGACTTGTTTTAATCAAATGCTAGACTGTTGTTATTATGTAATCTCTGTAATACATATGACAATCTTTTAAGTAACTTAAGGAATGACACCATGACGCCACAAATGAATTGACCTTTATGAATAAAGATGGTCTGATAAGCAAGTTTTTGTTTACGAGTATTCATCAGTTCGAATTAAGCTATTTAGGGAAAATGCTATTTTTTCAAAATTTTAGCCGGCAGCCGACACGTCATCGAGATGACTCATACTACATATTAGTGCTTTTGTTTATTTTTGACGCTTAGAAGTAACAAAAAGTAATCTGATCAATAAGGGCTAACAAGTTTTTGCCCAACAGCCTCTTTTGACCTGTTTCAATGAAATGCTGGACTGTTTTTATTATGATTATTTAATGCAATCTCACGATACACTTCATCGAGATGCATCATACTACATATGATTGCTTTTGTTTATCTTTGACGCTTAGAAGTAACGAATAGTATTCTTATCTTTTTGGTAGACTAGTTATTACCTGATAGCAGCTTTAAAAAATTGCCGTATTCCATTGAATTTATGACCATTGTAATCATGCATGTTTGATGCAATCTTAATTTGACAACTGCCAAGGTATTTTGAAGGATAATAAAATTGCACAATAAAAGATCATTCAAACGACTGAGAAATATAAAAATGATCTAATTAGCCAGTTTTAAGTTTACAACAAATTTGCCCCAAAAATTTAGCAATTTTTAGAAAATGGAATTTTTTAGAAGTCAAGCCCACCTCCGAAACGTCATCAAGTTAGCCTGTACAACAGAAAAGTTCTTCCGTTCATCTTTGACGTTTTAAAGTGATTAATAGTATGATGATCGTTAGTGTTGACCTAGTAATTATGGGACAGCAGCTTTCAAAATATTGCCGTTCTCCATTAAAATCTATGACTATTGTTATCATGCTTGTTTGATGCAATTAGAATGATACACATGCCAAATTCATTTGAATAATAAAAACGACATAATGCTGCATAATTTAAACACTTGTTATAAATAAAGATAGTTTAAAAGGAGCGACTTTAATTTCTACTATAATTTTGCGCTAAAATTAAACAATTTATAGAAAATGCTATATTTTCAAAGACCAGGCAGACCTCAAAATATAAATTAAAATAACTCATAATACTGCTTAGTGCTTTCAGTAATCATGGAAGTTTAGGCGTTACAAATAGTATGCTGATCGTAAACTGTGGACATTTTTAATAAACAGCAGCTTTTAAGATTTTGGCATATTTCAATGAAAATGCTAGAATGCTGTTATTACGCTTGTTTAATCCAATCTTAATAATACAAAGGACAGCCTTTTAAATATATTTAACGAATGATCTTATGACGCAACAAATGAATTGACTAATATGAATAGAGATGTCTGATAAGCAAGTTTTTTGTTTTCGAGAATTTAGCAGTTTGAATATTGAAAGGAAATGCTATTTTTCAAAAGTCAAGCAGGCAGCCGAAAACCTAATCGAGATAGCTCATATTACGGATGAGTGATTTCGGTCATCTTTGAAGTTAATAAGTAAAACAGTAATTTGATCGTTATGTGTTTTTACAGTTAACCGACATCAGCCTTCGACATGTGCCGTATTCCATCGAAATCTATGACCATTGTTATCATGCATGTTTTATGCAATCTAAACAAAACAAATGCCAGATTCTTAAAAAGTATAAAAATAACACAATGTCGCATTTTAAAAACTCTTGATATTAATGAAGATGGTCTTATAATCATGATTTAAGTTTTTCTATAATTTTGCAGCTAAATTTAAGCGATTCAGAAAACTGCGATTATTCAAAACTCAAACAGACAGCTAAAACGTAATCAAGATGGCTTATACTACTGATGAGTTATTCTGGCTATCTTTGACGTCTAGGAGGGACTAATAGTATGCTGATCGTTAGTGTTGACAAGTTTTTAACTAACATCAGCTTTCAAAATATTGCCGTATTCTCTTAAAATCAATGAGAATGTTTATCATGCCTGTTTGATGCAATCCAACTGATAGTTATGCCAAATTTTTATATGTAAGATAAAATGGCACAATGAAGCATCATTATAACGCCTGATATGGATATAGATAATCTGGTAAGCAACTTTTATGTTTACTATAATTTTGCCGCTAAAATTAAGCGATTTATAGGGAATGGTATTTTTAAAAGTCGAGCAGAGAGCCAAATCGTCATCGAGATGAATCATACCACTGATTTAGTCTTTGGACAATATTAAAGTTTAGACGTTACAAATAGTATGCTGATCGTTGACTGTTAACGTTTTTATCTGCAGCAGATTTTAACATTTTTGACTTGTTTTAATCAAATGCTAGACTGTTGTTATTATGTAATCTCTGTAATACATATGACAATCTTTTAAGTAACTTAAGGAATGACACCATGACGCGAAAAATGAATTGACCTTTATGAATAAAGATGGTCTGATAAGCAAGTTTTTGTTTACGAGTATTCATCAGTTCGAATTAAGCTATTTAGGGAAAATGCTATTTTTTCAAAATTTTAGCCGGCAGCCGACACGTTCATAATATATAATAAATCACATATTATATTTACGTTTTCAAAAAATGTTATCTGTTAAGTTACAACAACAATTTCTTGACAAGAGAAAAAAATAATATTACACTGTTGGAAACCCCTAGCGAAACCAAAATTCGCAAAAGGAACCTTGAATTGAATTTTAATATTAATAAGCAATTACATTGCATATTATTATTGTTGTGTTTTCAGACATTGCAAAGCAAACGCTAACGTTTTTTAATTTTTAGTACAAACAAAACACCAGCGTTCAGAAACAGTCGCTATCCGACATATATAGTCAAAATACAAAGGCATACCGCCAAGCACATTGCTGCCAGTGATAATCGTCATTGCCATACATTTGCAGTGTGTTCGTTCATACACAACATTCCTCTTCCCCATATAAATGTGGTCTTTTTAGTACGCCACATTCCAGCCATATCGAACAGGTACTTTACGGACTCTTTCTGATCGTCTAGGTAATTGGCGATGGCAATTATCATGTTCAAGATTTTTTTCATCCGCCGAATTCGTAATGGTAAGTGGACTTTGATCACTAGTTATCTCAATCCGCTGTGACAATGTTGAATTCATTTTCTCTTGATCATTGTCTGCATCATTGGTAATTTCTCGATTCTCTATACCTTCTCCTTTACGAAGCATATCGGCGTGTAATCTGTAGTTTTGATCAGCGTTGCTCACGACATACGATGTCCAGTTTGAGCGCTTTTCTATTTCCCCCGCCGACCACGGTTCGTTACTTTTCTGCCGATACCACACCTTTTCTCCTGAATAAAACTCCCTCGGTTTGGATTTCTTATCGAAATGTATTTTGTTATTTGCTTGATAACCTTCAAGTGTAGAACGTAGATTCGGTTTCAAACGATCAAATAAGGTAGTCAAACGATGACCGGTAAAGACAATTGATGGTGGTTTTCCTGTGGCACTGTGCGGTGTGTTTCTATACGACAATAAGAATTGCTGCAATCGCTTTGGACGATCGTGTATATTGTAAGGTCTGATCACTTTATTCTTTAGTACTTGAATAAACCTCTCCGCTAAACCGTTTGATCTTGGGTGATACGGAGATACTCTTACATGCTTTACTCCATTAGACTGCAAAAAATTCGCGAATTCGGAAGACTGAAACGGGGGACCATTGTCTGATACCAGCTCTTCCGGAACCCCATTTCTGGCAAATATTTCTCTTAATACCTTTATTGTTGAGTGAGCACTTGTACATTGCATCTTAATAACCTCTGGCCATTTTGATAGAGCACACTGAACCACAAAGTAATACTCCTGTTGGGATGGTCCGGCGAAATCTACGTGAATCCTAGTCCATATATCGCTGGGTACAGGCCAATTGTGAAGTGGATGGTTAGGTTCGTTATTCCGGAAACGCTGACAATCGTTACAATTTTGTACTGAGCGCTCGATATCAGCATCCAATCCAGGCCACCATACGTAATATCGTGATAAGGACTTCATAGCCACAATTCCCGGATGGCCTGCATGCAAAGCTCGCAAAACTGTCTCCCGTAGACTCGTCGGAATTAATACACGCGCTCCTAAAAGCAAAATTCCATTTTCAAATGATAACTCATTGCGTCTTGTGCTGTAATAATGAATGTTCGAGTCTGTAACTTTGTTTGGCCAACCGATCGACACATATTGCGTCACCTTTTTTAGAATCAAATCTTGTTTCGTAGCTTCGCGAATAGCTGTTGCGGATAATAAAGGTGTGTCCTCACATAACAAATTCACACAGATATCATTTGTTCCCGACGTTTCTGCACAGTCAAGGCCTTGACATGGAAATCTGGAGAGGACATCGGCAATTATGTTATCTTTTCCTGGAATGCATTCGAGTTCGTAGTCGAATTGACTCAACAACAATGCCCATCTGACTAAACGCTGATTCGCGATCTTTGGCAAATTACGTTGATTTCCGAATATGTATTTCAAAGGTTTGTGATCAGTGATGAGTACGAACTTTCTACCTAATAGAAAATATCGAAACTTATTGACACCGAATATAAGTGCAAGTGCCTCCCGGTCGATTTGCGAGTAATTTATTTCCGCGCTGCTCAATTTTCTTGATGCGTATGCAATCGGCAGATAACGGTTGTTTTTAGTTTCTTGAAGCAGTACGGCTCCTAAGCCTCTCTCACAAGCATCACAATACAGCTTCAGGTTACTCTTCCCATCATATGGTATTAAAATTTTCGGTTTTAGCATACTTTGCTTGACCAATTCAAATTGGCTTTGATGCCGATCTGTCCAGTTCCAATTCGCTCGTACACCCGTTAACGAATACAAGTCAGCACACTGCGACCGCAAATGAGGAATAAAACGTTCAAGGAACCCTATGGTTCCCAAGAACGTTCGCAGTTCTTTAGGATTTGACGGTGGACAAATATTTTGAATAGTATCAACTTTCTCTGGATCAACTTTTACCATTCCTTTATCTAACACGTGTCCCAGAAATTTGACTTGTTCTTGAAGAAATAAACACTTTTCACGTTTAACTCGTATTCCCGCATTCAATAATCTTGTCATTACACTTCGAAGTCTGTCTATATGTTCTGAACGTGTTTCACCTGCAACTACAACATCATCCAGATAAACTGCGACGCCCGGAATCGTACCGAGTAATTGATTCATATAACGCTGGAACAAAATTGGTGCAATGGATAACCCAAATGGTAATCGACGATATTGATAATATCCGAAGGGTGTCGATATGGTCAAATACTTTCGAGAGTCTTGATGAACTTTCATTTGTGAATACGCATCCTTTAAATCCAATACTGAATACAAGGTGCCTCCTGCGATTTTGCTCAGTATCTCCTCAAATGTCGGTAATTCGAAACAATCACAATTCAGATACGGATTAATTGTCGCCTTGAAGTCAGCGCAAAGTCTTATTGAGTTATCCTTCTTGAGCACAGAAACAATTGGACTCGCCCATTCAATATAATTACAGTTTGAATCAACTTGCTCTAATGTTCCATTCGATAAAAGGCGCTTTAACTCTTCTTCGATTTTTGGCTTTAATGGCAGTGGTACGCGACGAGCCGGAATGCATCGTGCAATAGCCGATGGATCAACTTGTAACTTTATCTCCAAATCCTTAATGTTCCCAAGATCTTCATTGAATAACTCCTTAAATCTGAGTAACATGTGGTTTAAATCGGATGCACCTTGTTGATTTAAATTTAACTGATTGATAGCTCGTGGGCGGGATCTTACTTGACGTGGCAAGGACATGTTAAATGCTTCTATCCACGGTTGTCCAAACAAGCTCTTTTCTGTTTCGTATACGACCTCGACATTCAACAATTTGGCTACATTATCTAGTTCTACAGTCACTTGACATTGACCTATGCTCTTTATCAACCCTCCACCAAAACTTCTCAGCCATCTTCCCGCTCTTAGCTCAGGCGAACCACAACTTGACCATGTTTTTTGAGATATTACAGACAACATTGCTCCCGTATCAAACTCCATTTCCACTTGAACTCCGTTTATTCTCACTTCCAATGTCGGTCCCAGGATATGGTCCCTTCGACAAACGTTTTGAATTTCGAGAAAAGCCAACTCTACAGCCTTATTATCACCATTCTCGTCTGATATCAACTGATGAATATTTTGTAGTGCTACCTTGCAGCATCGACGAATATGACCTATCTTACCACAACGGTGACATTTTACGTTCTTAGCCCAACACTGTTGCTCATTTACGTGATTTGAACCATTACATCGTGTACAACGAGGCATGGAATTTTTATTCCATTGTGATCGACGTCCAGCACTTAATTTATTAACATGCGAAATTTCAACATCCTTTTTCGAGTCATTTGCATAATTCGAGCTGGTTTCCGTCGCTAACAAGTGCTTAGTAGCTTGTGTCATTTCCCAATTAGAAGCAATCCTAATTACATCGTCTAACGTAGGATTGTCTAATCGTAATAGACTCATACGTATTTCCTCGATTGGAGTATATGCAATTACCAGATCTCTCAATCTGTCGTCGATTGCTTGCTGTTCGGTTTGAATGGATTGATCGAAAAACGAACACTTACTAGCCAGGCCCCTTGCTTCCGCTATCCAATCTTTATGTGACTGATTGGCTTTTTGTCGACATTGCGTAAATTCGAATCTGGCTGCAACTATATGCATCGGCTTTTTAAAATGACGATCGAGTTCCTTAATAATCATCTCGAAAGTAATGTCCTCTTTTTCGAAAGACGGAATCAATTGTCCAACCAAGCGAAAAATTTCTTGACCACAACTGGACAGTAAGAATTGTTTTTGTCGCATCTGTGAATCAACTCTGTGCATGCCCAAAAAATTCTTCAGTTGAATCCCGTAATCAATCCACTTATCGTGATCTGCATTGAAATGCTGAAACGCCGGTATATTGCAATCCTTATTGGGATTTTCACGATTTTGCAGACTTTCCATCAACTTCGTCAATGTACGTTGTTGTTCCCATACAATTTTCATAATGTCGTTCGACGAAAATTTTGAACCACCCTCGTCGCCAATTGTTGTGTTTTCAGACATTGCAAAGCAAACGCTAACGTTTTTTAATTTTTAGTACAAACAAAACACCAGCGTTCAGAAACAGTCGCTATCCGACATATATAGTCAAAATACAAAGGCATACCGCCAAGCACATTGCTGCCAGTGATAATCGTCATTGCCATACATTTGCAGTGTGTTCGTTCATACACAACAA
>WNNJ02003023.1:0-132006 GCA_012934845.2 Pomphorhynchus laevis
CCAATCGAAGTGGACATACATAACAAGAACGATAGATTGCAACACCGATCAGTTGAAAATTGTTTCTGGTCTGTTAAGGGATAAACTCTTGCCAAAAATGACAGGGTTGCCAACCGAAAATGGATGGGATACTATTTTGACATCTCTATTAAGTTTAGGCGGACTGGGAGTACATGACCCTGCAGTTACATCCTCACTAGATTATGATTTTTCGCTAGCAATCAGCCATACATACGAGTCTGGAATTACAGGACAAGCTTTACGAAACTCTCAATCGAAACTGGTTCCATGTTTGACAACGGGTCGCATAACTTCACTAAACTGTCGTTTGTCAGATACGATTCAAAAAATGGACACGACTGTGCGGACTGCAATAAAACATGCCCAGAGAAATGGTGCGTCATCATGGCTAAGTGCCCTTCCATTGAAAAGTGAGCACTTTCATCTGTCAGCGAAAGAGTTTACGGATTCCCTATCCGCACGCTATGGTCAAACCCCGCGGGATTTGATTGGTTCCATATTTCCATGTGGTGACTTAATGACCTTGAGCCATGGACTATCTTGTCGCAAAGGTAATCTGCCATCAATAAGGCACGGTGCGGTTCGCGACATAATTGTAAAGGAGTTAACGTCAGTTAGTCGTGACGTTGAGACTGAACCTAGACTGCAACCTGTCCCAGATACTTTGACTTTTGAAAACAACGCGACCAGTCGTGACCTGGGTGCTCGACTGGACATATCATGTCGAGGATTGGGAAATGAGAGATTCGAGCGGACGTTTTTTGACGTCAATCTATTTAGCATTTTTGCTCAATCGACCGTTTCCAAATCTGTTGACTCCGCATTCGAATATAACTCGTCCAGAAAGAATTCAAAATATTGGGAAAGAATCGAGACTGTTGAAAAGGGCAAATTTATTCCACTCATTTTTCATCATCCGGTGGCATGGGAAAGGAGGCGAATGGGTTATTCCAGAAAATTGCTGCAGTTAAGGCTCGCCGAGGAAATGAATCGTACGCGCACATCGTGTCACGCATTAAGCGCCGTGTCGCCTTTGGGATCTCCCGTTCAGCCAGCGCGTGTCTTCGAAGCGCAAGAACAAAACCAGGATCCGTTAACAAAACCCGAAACAACGTTGTAGCCATCAGTGAGGCTGACGAGAGCAGCTAATTATCGATCTAACTTTATTTGTTTTAGTTTTATAAATAAATTTTTCTCTTCTAACAAAAAAAAATTATTATTGACCTAAAAAAATTTTGGTTTCTTATAAACATACATTTGAGATAAATAACATACATTTAAACTATCTTGATACCCATTAACTACTTACAATTACATCACAAGAAAAAAAACAAATGATCAATAGTCTCGATACAGAAAGCAAATTACAATAAATAACATACATCTACATTCGACAGACTGTCTTACATTTTGCAACTTACATTTCTACTGTGCATCCGGAATCTGTGGTCGGGACAACGAGTTTAAACCAAAATTCAAGCAGTCATCCCGAGATACAAGGGCTCTGACTAGTGTGCATATTATTTGGTTTCTAATAAACATACAATAAAATAACATACAGCTGCTTAATAAACTACTTACAAAATCACTGAATTATAACTGATTACAATCAAATTTACATCATCAATTTCCTCTAACATACATACACTATAACACACAAGCATGCCTCGAGGTGTCCCATCCTCTACATACAAATGCTGTACGTGTAATGGACAGGCAGCTAAATGCAAAAACTGTAAATGTGCAAGAGCGAAACATCCTTGTACAAATTGTTCGGCAGCACACTGCCTTAATAAACTCGAAAATCCTGCGGATATTACCAATATAAACACAAATCATTGTAACGATGGACATCGGAATAACACCTTTAATAACGAATCCGTCCATCCAATCCAACCAGTCCACAACGACGACATACAATGTGAAGCGTCAATATCTCATCAAAACAGTGTTTCACCTGAATACATCGATGTGATATTCACGGAAGTGGCACTCTGGAAGCCGAATTTGTTAAGACTACCAAGGTGTCAAGCGTCGAAATCGTTTATTTCCGAAATGGCTCGCATCTATGAATTTGCAGCATCTGACAGTTGTTCTCTTAAATTGGCGATTATTTTACCTCAACTCGTGCTACAACGATGCCGAAACTCAAAAATGAAGCAAACAAAAGAACTTATACAGAGAAGGATGGAATCTTGGCAGACCGGTAATTATGGTGCACTACTAGGCGAAGCCCGCTATCTGCAATATCAAAATTCCAAAAGAAACAAAATTGATAATATCGAGGACGACTGGCGTCGCTCATTCAGAAAGCTCGTTCTTAACGGGCGTTTGACAACTGCCGTAAGGTTATTGGATTTGGAACCTGGAGTTGGTATACCTTTGGATATCGATGATGCTATTGAGGATAAAACAGTACGGCAACTTCTTCTCGACAAGCATCCAGAGCCTGCATTACTAGACGAAGATGCCATCCTTTCTTCCCCCTTGAAAAACGATGCAGTCTTCCATCCGATAGCATTCGACTCGATTGACGCAGATTCAATTATCACGGCTGCTTGTAGAATGAGTGGTGGAGCAGGCCCATCTGGCCTTGATGCGAAGGCATGGATCGCAATGCTATCTACGTTTGGAACTGAGTCGCGAAATCTAGCGGATGCACTGGCTCTCTTCTCAAAGCATTTGTCAACTTGTAAAATACCTAAAACTTCGATGGAGGCTTTTACCACAAGCCGACTAATTCCACTAAGCAAACTTCATGGCATTCGTCCAATAGGTATCGGGGATGTCTCCAGAAGAATTATTTCGAAGGCCATACTCAAAGTTGTTCAGCCTCAGCTGCAACACGCATGTGGTTCTATACAATGTTGTGCATCACATCGGGCCGGAACTGAATGTGTTATTCATGCTCTGAAAACACATCTTTCTAATGAGAACAACATACTTCTCACCATCGACGCGGACAATGCTTTTAATCGCATTAATAGAAAATTGGCTTTACGTAATATGCCTTATATTTGTCCAGCATTATCAGTCGTATTGTCAAACTTGTATAGAGATCCTACTCGAATGGCTACAGGAAACGAATACATATGGTCTTCAGAAGGATTTACACAGGGTGATGTTTTTTCAATGGCTGCTTTCAGTGCCGCAACGCTACCATTAATATACCGGCTTATAAAAAAATGCCCCAATGTTGAACAATTATGGTATGCTGATGATGGTAATATGGTTGGTCCGCCTAGTATGGTTAAGGCGGCTTTCAAAATGTTAATGTTGCTTGGTCCGAAGTATGGTTTTTACATCAATCCCGAAAAATGTAAAATCTACTCAAACGGATATGACAGTACATCGCTACAAACAGAATTCAGTGACACCAATATTCTGATAAAGGAAAACGGTGTGAAAATTCTCGGTTCCCCGATCGGTAAATACGCTTACGTTAAGCAGTTTGTATCATCATTTGTGCAGGATATATCGAATTCCATTGAACGGTTGGTAGAAATGGGTGAACTCGATGTTCAGGTTGCGTATACGGCTTTTATCAGATCAATTCAGCACAAATGGTCGCATCTCCTGAGGACTTGTGCATGTTCTGTAGATTGGATTGGTCCTCTGTCTGAAAGAATAAAAATGATGATATCTAAGCTGTTTAATATCGATCTTTCAAGTGATGAATTTATATGGAGAACGCTTTGCCTCAGTTACAGGGACGGTGGCGTAAGTATACGTGATCCTTCAGCATTGGTTCAATCGGAATATGAATCATCTACTTCCCTATGCGCTCCATGTTTGGAAGGTTACTCCGGCGAATCACTAAAAGGAAAACAAGATACGATAATTAAACTAATCCGCGCTCAAAATATCTCCCGTTGTAAAATTAATCGCAATAATATTCTCGATAATTGCAATCATTTATTGAGAAGGTCAATAGAACACTCGTCAGTCAAAGGTGCATCGTCATGGCTTTCAGTTTATCCATCGCATGAAAGGAATTCAAGGATAAGCAACGATGAATTTCGAGACGCTATGGCGGCGCGATACGGTTTTCTTCCAAAAAGCGCTCCGTCCTATTGTCAATGTGGTACAGTAAATTCTCTGGCGCACTCGCTTTCGTGTTCACTTGGTGGACTTCCATCTATGAGACATGACGTGGTACGGGATTTCTTAGCATACACGCTTACTGAGATATGTCCATCTGTACAAATCGAACCTCGACTGGCGCCTGTTTCTTCAAATGTAACTTTCTTGAAACAAACAACTACTAAGGATAAAGAAGCGAGATTGGACATATCATGCAACGGATTGTTTGGTGACAAGACGGAACGTACTTTAATAGATGTTTGCATTTTTAATGCGCTCGCGCCGTCGAATTTATCAAGGAATCCGAGTGCGTGTTTTGAGTATCACGAAAGCCGAAAAAGAAATAAATATCTAGAAAGAATAACCGAAATTAAAAGAGCATCTTTCATTCCTGTTGTGTTGTCGAACTCTGGAGGTGCAGGTAAGGGCACGGAAAGTCTTCTGAAAAAAATCGCGAATACTATCGCCGAAAGAGCAGAGGTTAAGTATTCGGATGTAATTTCAACGCTGCGTTGTAGAATAGGCATCCGTCTCGCAAGGATGGTATCCCGGTGCATTAGAGGATCCAGATCGGCGTTTCATCGTCCAGTTTTTGCATAACTACACATACAGATAATTTTTTTTTGAATTGACAAATAGGGCCCATTAGAGGGTTACCTTTAATTTTTGTTTTACTAATAAAGAAAATAAATTGAAAAAAAATTATTATTGAAGACTTGTAAGCGTACAGCTTGTACGCATTTGCCACATTAAATAAATTTGTATTATTATTCTTACTTCTGCAGTAAGAATCCTGGAAAACAGTTCTGTCAATAAAACTTTGAGTCCAAATGATTATATCGGCAACGAATCGGTTAAGTCTATTCTTGAAGCGAAGCATCCACATGCAGCTGTAATTAGTGAGGACGCCTTATTATCGGAGATCGACATGGAATGTGATAACTTTCATCCCTCTTTTTTCGATACGATAGATGCATATGCAATCCAACTTAGTGCTAAGCGCACTACAGGCGCTGCGGGTCCTTCGGGTGTTAATGCTTTATCATGGCGGCAAATGCTAACCTCATTTGATAGGGATTCATTACAGTTGGCCTCTACGTTGGCAGACCTGACAAGGCGAATTGCTAGTAATAGAGTTCCAAAACATTCAACAGAAGCGTTAATCGCTAGTCGGCTCATTGCCCTTGATAAAAATCCTGGTGTTCGACCGATCGGAATAGGTGAGGCATATAGGCGCATAATGGCTAAAACGATTTTAAATGTCATTTCTCCTTTCATTAAGTCAATTGCGGGTAATTCACAACTTTGTGCAGGTCAAAAGGGAGGTGTCGAATTCGTTGTGCGAGATATGCGTGAAACCTTTGCTAATTCGACCTCGTCATGTTTACTTTTAATTGATGCACATAATGCTTTTAATAGAATTAATAGGAAATTAGCTCTCCTCAATATAGAAAAGATATGCCCTGCTTTAGCACGATTCCTGCAGAATACGTATAGTTTAGATCCAATCTTAGCCATTGACGATGATTATCTGTTATCAAAGGAGGGTTTCACGCAAGGCGACCCTTTGGCAATGGTAGCATTTGCGGCAGCAACGATATCATTAAAACGTAGATTAGGCGCTTTGCATCCTCAAATAAAACAGCGTTGGTATGCAGACGATGTATCATGTGTTGGTTCACCGGGGAATGTTTATGATTTTTTAAAATCGTTGCAATCTATAAAACCGGAATACGGATTTAATGTTAATGTCAACAAGTGTACAGCTCTGGTTAACGCCAACATTATCCTTGAATGTGATTCACTTGCCAGCTTAGGGGTTCATGTCGTATCTAATGGTGTAGAACTTTTAGGAGCTCCCATAGGTTTTGGTTCGTTCGAAAAAGATTGGGTAATAACACAAGTAACTCGCTGGTTAAAATTGCTCGATAGGTTATGTGAAGTCTCTAGCGATTCACGGCAGTTAGCGTTCTTAGCATTTTCAGCAGCAGTGCAAAATAAGTGGACTCATGTACAAAGAACATGTAAGTGTGAATGTGAATGGTTTTCTTCACTCGAAGATTTCATACAGAACAAAATAATCCCCAAAAAAACTGGTTTTAATTTACAGAAATGTTGGCGAGATGTAGCAAGTCTGCCTTTCTCAATGGGAGGTTTGGGGATATCAAATCCATATGAGAATACCAAATCTGAATGGGAATATTCTTCTTTGCTATGTAAGCCCTTATTTGAGTTAGGTCTCGGAGGCGACATTGATACCATCCAGAAACAGTCAATAGTTGAAATTAGAAAACTAAAGAATCTCCGGGCTGCCGAAAAATTTTCGTCACTGTTAAATACAGTGGACGACTGCGAACAGGTAATTTTAAAGCATGCCGCTCGAAAGGGCGCGTCAACGTGGCTATCTGCTCGCCCTAGTGATGATCCTAAGTTTCGCTTAAGAAATCAAGAATTTTCCGATGGTCTCTCTGTCAGATATGGGTGGCAAATTTTAAATACTTCAGGCAAATGTGTATGTGGGGAAGTTCTTAGTGTTGTTCATTCATTATCTTGCAAATGCGGAGGGAAATCAATAGTAAGGCACAATGTGATCAGAGACATTTTCGCCAAATTAACTTCAGAGGTGTGTTCATCAACTACAACTGAGCCACTGCTTTCTCCCGTTGATCCAACTATTCAATTCGATTCTTCTTCCACTACACTAGATCGCAATGCACGTCTTGACGTCTTGTGTTCGGAATTGTTTGGCGTCCCGTCTGAGCGGTCCTATCTGGACATTTCTGTATTCAATACACATGCTCGTTCCTATGCCACAATGACTCCACGATCAGCGTTCAGTTATAACGAGAATCGAAAAAAGGCTAAGTACTCCGAACGGATATCCAAGATCGAAAGAACAGCTTTTAAACCAGTTATTTTGTCAATACAAGGTGGATTAGGGGATGAGGCAGAACAGTTGGTAAAACGCTTAGCAAAAGACGTAGCGGTGAGAAGAGAGTGCCGTTACAGTGACGTGATTAGCCGATTCAGACGTTCCATTGGAATAGCTCTCGTGCGGGCTAGCTCATGGTCTCTCAGATAAATTTTTTTCATTGTTACATTAATTTTTTTCATTCATCAAATAAATTCGTTTTTTCGTTTAAAAAAAATTATTATTGAAGATAGTACAAAATTGGTACAAAATCATATACAAATATGTTCATAAAGAGGAAAATTGATGAATGGTCTACTTGCATAGAGAGGTTGATACTAGTAGCCGACGAAGATCCTCACCTGGCTTACGTCGCTCTGACTCAAGCACTACAACACAGCTGGAACTTCATACAACGAACTACACATGTCTATTCAGAAGCATTAGCAAACTTGTCGAAAATCATAGTATCCTGCCTTGTTCCCAAGATAACTGGCGTCGTCGATATAGATCGATTTAAAACAATATTAAATATCCCTTTGCGGTATGGTGGTTTGGGAATTTTTCTGCCTCAAGATGGATCTGATCTGGAATTCGAAAATTCGCACCGAATGTGTCAACCGCTGATCAATGCATCATTTGGCCCCTTGCTGGCGTTGACAGGCGTTGACAGGCGTTGATAATCTGCATATGAGTAATTCGAACGAAGTGTAACGGATGTTAACGTTGATTTTACGTAAAGACATTGGGTGACGAGCAATGGCAACAATACCGCCATAGTTAGACGCAGTAGATGTATAAGATGTAATTTGACGAGCTGACTCAACTAGAGAACAACCAGAGCGACATAGACGACGAATATCAAGATCGTCGGAGTCAGAGTGCCAGTATTCGGTAATGTAGAGAATATCGATAGATAATTATTCGAAGATATCGAGAAGCATATGAGCTTTATGAAGAATGGGGCGAGTATTGAATAGACTAAGACGAAAAGTATGCTTAGGAGCGAGATTGACTAGCGAAGAAGACAATGGGGAGAGATGGGACGCCATCGAATTTTTGGCCTTGCGTGAAGAACGTAAAATTTTTCGTTGATTTGACATATAGATAAGGATGACTCGCCGCTTGTTTCACGTCGATGTTTCTCAATGCGAGCTAAATTGAGCTGGGTAATATCAGAAGGGAAGCGGTCAGGAAAGATACGGCAAGTAGATGAAGTGGTAAGAAGTTTAAAATGTTGGGAGAGTACCGAAGAGGCATGTGAACTATGTCGGAAAACGATTTTTAAGAGTGGAGGATTGAGATGATTAGATTTAGTGGATTTGTTTAAACGAATAAAGGATACAGGAGCGATATTATTGAAGAGGGATGGGTTATCATCAGGAAGAATGGTTGCTAGGATAGACCTGAAAGCAGATACATCATCATCGAGGCGAGATTGTGGAGAAGCAGATTCGGAAAGCTTTAAGTTTGATATGATTATACAGCGATCGCGCGAAGGAAAACGATTTCGTGGAAGTGGTGGACGGACAGAGCTGCTAGGAGTCGAGGCAGATGAGCAGATAGAAGTGGAAATGACAGGGGTGCTTGATAGATAATTAATATTGGTTGGAGCATGTGTGACAGGAGCGGGGTGTTGAATCAATTGATCAGAGATGTGACTGGAGATGATTTTAAATGATGGATGTAAATTATATTGAAGTGTTACGTGGGAGGTAGAGTAAGGAGAATTAAGATAGGTTGGGGCATGATTGACAGGAATGGAGTATTGAATCAGTTGAATGGAAATGTTACTGGAAATGATTTTGATGGAAGTATGTAGATTATTGGAAAGTGATACGTGGGAGGTCGTGTAAGAAGTACGTGAAGAGAATAACGAAGTTTGAGATTTATTTAGATTGGGGGAGGAATAGCAAAGAGGGGGTACGAGATAAAAAACTTTACCGTTATCATTGTTAGAATGATAAAGATTAATGGAAGTTTGGTACGTAGTTGAACGAGGAGTGTGTGAGAGAGTATGTTCAATAATGGGATTATAAGATTCGAAGTCAGGTGTTGATGCGAGGGGAACATCTAAAATAGCATTGGTTTAAGTGGTCGTGTGTGATACAGGAGTAGATGAGCAGGCTAACTGTAGTAGTCGTGCTGATGTACAAAAACCGCAAGTGAACTTTTTACGTTTATTACACCGAGTAGTCGGATATTTTAACACGAACAAGTGTCCATACATTACAATCTTTGGAATCGCATCCAACTTCAAACTACTTCATGCACATGCCCACAAAAACCTTAAAAATCCGTAGATGATCATAAGTATATATTTTGCATTTGTCGTACTTGGAAGTGGTTCCTTGATGTCGAGTGACAAGCGTTCAAACGGTTGAATTAATTTTATTAGAACTCTGGAGGGAGGATAATAGATACTAGGCTTTATTTTCGCACACGCTGAGCAATGACGAGTCGCAATTTCTATTGTGGTTTCTGTGCAGCTCTTGCAATTGCAAATTTAAATAAGACTATTAACGATCTACGCTCACTAACCGAATACACTGATAAACCATTACGATCAGATATCCCTTATACATGTGAAGTATTCGAGCAAGATACAGTACCTTCACTAGACAATGAAATCGCTCCGATCAACATAACGGCAACATCTGATACTTCAACATTCCGGATATCTACCCCTACTCGAGTTTGGACACGAGGACATGCAAGATCGCGAATCGTAAAGGCAACAACCCTTGAAACTTCCTTATCTAACCTTAAATCCGATTCCTGGATTCGTCAAATCTAGAGAATTCCATCATTTCTCACAAGGATACACAGAAACAAACATTCCATATCACTCAGAAAACACATCCAAGGCCGGAAACAAACACAGAAGCACCACATCACACAGCACTCCCAACTTTTTATTGTCCTCAAACAACCCATAGTCTATATAAAATGGATGGAACACTAAAACAAATGATAAATCATACCAAATCCACTGTAAACAACACTGATAACCCCAATATACCTATTCTATCTGAGCCTAAACGACATAAACGCCGAACATTCGATCGGGATAAATGTTTTATCATTGTAAATTTAAATGAATCACCGAGTCCAAACAGTCTCATCCGGATTAAACATGATGTTGATTCAGTAAAGCAAGTTCTTTCAACTGTTCTCCCAACAGAAATATCAGTCGAACAAAATAGACAGGTAATACACCTCTTTCGCATTGGGAAGAAACAAGATGGTACCAAACCAAGGCTTTTGAAAGTTGTTGTTGATAGCCCCGAGACTAGTAAGCAAATCATCAAGAATTCCTTTAAGTTAAGGGGCTCCAGTATCAGACTTCTACCTGACCTCAGCACTGAAGATAGAAACAGATTGAAATCGGCAAGGAAAGAGCTTCAACAAAGAATTCAAAACGGTGAAAAAAATCTAATTGTGAAAAATTTTCAAGTTGTGCGGCGAAGGGTAAATACGCGATTCAGCCTCGGAATCCGTCTAAGCGTTCCATCGACACTCTCCGCCGCACAGATTCGTGCATCCACCACGTAAACATCAATCCAATTTCAACACCAACAGAGACACCACACGACTGCCGTTACTCTCAAAATAATATTTCCATCATGTACTCTAACTGTTTAAGCATGTACAACAAATTTGACGAAATATTGTGTCTCGTTAATTCAATGAACACAAACATCATAGCATTGAGTGAAACCTGGCTTAACAACGATATATCTGATAATGAAATCTCAATCCCAGGCTACTTTGTTATACGATCGGATCGAACCGCCTCAAAAGGAGGTGGAGTTATATTATACGTCAAGCAACCGTTAACCATCATCGAGCACAGCATTGTATCAGATGATTCATACAACGAATATCTGTGGGCAACAGTATCTTCTCCTGATAGACAGAAACTAAAAATCGGTTTATTTTACCGATCTCCGCGCTCCGCAACTGAAAAGATTGGCATCTCTTTACGACATCACCTAACAAGCTTATCACCGATCATTATCCTAGGAGACTTCAATATGCCTCATGTCAATTGGGACCTATATACTTCGACACATGGTTGTGATGTTGAATCATCCAATCTCCTTGATACGTTCAACGATCTCAATCTAACCCAGCATATTCACGAACCCACTAGAAGGAGGAAGCAATCATCTGCCATTTTAGACCTCTGCTTATCACGAGGGGAACCCACAATTGATGAAATCTCTCTCAGCCCCCCTATTGGCCACAGTGATCATTGTGTCATTAGGCTGGCGCTTTCTGTCAGTCTCTTTAGAACAGCCCCCTCGGCAAAACCCGAATTGAATCCCTTCAAAGCGAATTTCGCAAGTATGACGCAAGCTATTCGAAACATTCAATGGCCTAATCCATATGAAATTGGCATCGATCAGTGCTGGGAAAATTTCAAATCTACTTTGATCAATGCTCTAAATTACTTCTCCCCTTTAAAACGTCAGCGCACATCCCACAAAACTCCCATTTGGTTTGACTCGCAGATTAAACAAATGATTAAGACAAGAGACAAAATTTACAAAAAATTTAAAGAACAGAATTGTTCTTGGATCGATTACAAGGAATTACGAAATCAAGTTACGGCACTCAAACGTCAGAAACGCAGGTGCTTCGTTTCCAATCTTTGTCGATCATCAAAAAGATTTCCCAGTAAATTGTTTAAACATATCAGCTCATTAAAATCAACTACGTCTGAGATTAACTCTATATTTATGGAAACCGGTGAGCTCACATCTGATGACAAAGCAATTGCCAATATTTTCCTAGATCAATTCACGCTAGAGAGTCCTACCTGTCAGTATTGCCCCAGATTCTCCACAGCTCAATATCCGTCTTACGAATTTACTCCATTTGATAAATTTGAGGTTCTTAACGAACTTCTAAAGCTACCACGATCAATTGCGGCAGGACCAGACAATATTCCTCCAATTCTTCTTCGGGAACTTGCACCAGAAATATATGAACCTTTACACACCATATTTGATTTCTCCTTGTCAACAGGCTGTATACCATCAGATTGGAAATGTTCTATAATCCGACCTCTCTACAAAAAAGGCGACCGTAATCTAGCAAGCAACTATCGGCCCATAAGCCTTACCTGCGTTGCTTGTAAAGTGCTAGAGAAACTGCTTTTTAAACGAATCATCGGGCACCTAGAAGATAACCAAGTACTCTGCGACAACCAGCATGGTTTCCGCCCAGGAAGATCTGCTGTCACAAACCTCATACTTGTGAGGAGTGATTGGACCAGATATGCCGAGGCTGGAGTTAGTGTTGATGTCTTGTTTTTCGACCTCAGCAAAGCATTTGATCGGATATACTATGATGTCCTCCTTATTACGCTGGAACATTACGGCATCAGAGGAACCCTCCTTAATTGGATTAACTCCTTCCTTAGAAATCGGAAGATTACTGTATTAGCTAATAAACAAATGTCAAAAACAAGAAATCCTGGACGCGGTGTTCCTCAGGGATCGGTACTCAGTCCATTGCTCTTCATTATTTACATCAACGAGCTTACTACAGCTATTTCGAGTCCATGTGGTTTATATGCCGACGACTTGAAAATTTGGCGACCAATAATCGATAGCCGAGATCCAATGATACTCCAGAGAGACATTGATAATATTAAGGTATGGTGTAATCAACGGGGACTGGTATTAAACCCCGATAAGTCAAAACATATGCGTATCGGACATCTACACATCAATTCATCATATACCATTGACGGAAGAGAAATTGAAACAGTTCTCCAATTTCAAGACCTTGGAGTGATCGTAAATAGAAGCTTATCGACCATCCCACATACCAGTCACACAGTTGCTAAATGCCGTCGAATTTTAGGACTTATTAGAAGGACCATTGGCCAGCTTGACGCATCCAGTTTTAAGTTAATTTACAATGCTTATGTCTTATCTTTAATGAGATACGCTTCACCTGCCTGTCACCCTCAAACTACGACAGAGATGAACATGTACGAATCCATATTACGCAAGGCCACACATCTTGTACCCAGCCAACGCAAGCTCTCATTCATTTTTCGACTTCACGCACTTGGTGTGACCACAGTGAAGAAATCTTTAAAGTCATCTGATTTAATGTTTGTGTGGACAGCGCTTAATGTTCAAAAAGGGCAGAGGGAACATGTTTGTCACAAACTGTTCGAACTTCGAAATTCAAACAGATTGAGGGGACATCTCCTCACGTTAAAGACCCACATTCGTCCACGAAGAAGATTTAACACAATTGTCAACCGAACGTGGAAAAGCTGGAATAAGCTACCAAGTCAAGTGGTTTCGGCCTCCAGTATTTTGTCCTTCAAGAGAAATCTGAAGAATGTACTAACTTAAAACAATCGGATTTTCATTGATATATTTTTTTAACCCTGTACCCAGCCTGTACGAGCTCTACGCTCTTTTGCTGCTGTTGTATTTAATTTTTTTTTTTTTTTTACAACAAAATGTTTATTTATTTCCAAATTTATTTATTGCTGTTGTATTAATTTTTTTTTTTTTTTTTAAGAGAGAATAATTTTTTTATAAGAACTCCAAAATGTACAAACAAACACAAAAGTGTTTGTTTGTACATTTTGCATATTATTAAATACAACACGCTGTTGTATTTAATAATAATAATAATAATTTTTTTTTTTCGAAGAGAAGATTTATTCAAGAAAAAAAAGAAGTAAAATGTTCTACAAACTAGAAAAGTTTCTTGCACTGTCAAGCACATTGTCCCGACATATTACTCAACGGAGTGCAGCGGACTTGTAATGATGCTGCTCTTGCTAGCGCTAGTCCCGTTTTGATCCTCAAATCACGCATTTTTTTTTTTGAAGAGAAGATTTATTCAAGAAAAAAAAGAAGTAAAATGTTCTACAAACTAGAAAAGTTTCTTGCACTGTCAAGCACATTGTCCCGACATATTACTCAACGGAGTGCAGCGGACTTGTAATGATGCTGCTCTTGCTAGCGCTAGTCCCGTTTTGATCCTCAAATCACGCATGCATTCGTTGTATGGCCGAGTAGATTTTATAGATTGACGCCTGCATATTTGTCGTAGCACCTTTGAAGCTATTTCACCAGCTCCACCGTTAGCTGCAAAAATTATAGGAAAAAAACAAGCTCTTTCAAATCGTGATATACGTTCACCGTATTTTCCGATTTTCCTTTGTTCGTGGTAGTGAAAGTGATTTTGTGGCATTGATGTTGAGTAGGACGAAGCAAGGTGATTGTAAACGCAAATGTCCAATAGGGACCGCTCCGAAATACTAAACAACCCATAGCAAGAAATATCTACTCTAGCGTTATGTTCCCTGGCTGTCGAATTTGTTGCGAATGTTACTCCGTCTGGAAGCGGTTGCAGTGTAGGTTCAAGAGAAACGGGGTCGCAAATCCCTTTTAGCTCTTTTGCAATTAGATCCCGAAGGAAGTTGTGTCGTATTATTGGCATACCACCGACCTTACATGAAAGAGAGTGACGGAGCTCAAACTTTGAACCGCATAAACATTGATCTGGTTGTTTCGGAGGCGTCCAACCATATCTTGTCGCTAGAGCGTCTTGAAATTGGAGCTTTGAGAGTCGATAACCATATGCTTCCATCGGTTTTGCAGACAACCATGTTGACGCACCACACGTAGCAGCAAATTTTAAAGCTTTTATAATATTGCTATCTTCCAATGTTTGTAATTTAATATTCCAAAAATTATTTCGTTGATTGTGAATATCCAAAGCGATTTGTTGCTGCTGTTGGGCCAACAAGGGGCCAAATGATACATTGATCAGCGGTTGACACATTCGGCGCGAATTTTCGAATTCCAGATCAGATCCATCTTGAGGCAGAAAAATTCCCAAACCACCATACCGCAAAGGGATATTTAATATTGTTTTAAATCGATCTATATCGACGACGCCAGTTATCTTGGGAACAAGGCAGGATACTATGATTTTCGACAAGTTTGCGAATGCTTCTGAATAGACATGTATAGTTCGTTGTATGAAGTTCCAGCTGTGTTGTAGTGCTTGAGTCAGAGCGACGTAAGCCAAGTGAGGATCTTCGTCGGCTACTAGTATCAACCTCTCTATGCAAGTAGACCATTCATCTATTTTCCTTTTTATAAACATATTTGTATATGATTTTGTACCAATAGCTGAACCCAGTATCTCAATTCCATCAGTATTAATGCATAGGTTAGATTCTACGAAAATCGACCGGGCAACGCTAAGTATCTTATCGTGTACCAACATTCGGCACTTTTCTTCATTAAGATAAAATCCAAAATCAGGACCGACTCGACGCACAGTATCCCAAATCGTCTTAAGGTCCTTCACACTTCCGATAATGTTAGAGTCATCCGCATACCAGCGATGTACAGTATTCGGGGCAGCCTTTGAAAGAACATTAATCAAGGGAAGAGACGCCGCGGCAAACGCAATCATGGAAAGCGGGTCACCTTGAGTGAATCCCTCTGATGATTCTAAAAAATCATTGTCGACAGTCAGTATATTAGGGCATTTGTAGATATTTCGTAGTATAGTGGATAAAGAAGGACATATGAACTCTACATTGTTCAAAGTGACTAAACGATTTATGCGATTAAAAGCGTTGGATGCATCTAGTTGTAATATGCACAAGTCATCGCTACTATCAAAGAGTTCTCTTGTGGAATGAATTGCCATCTCAATACCACATCGTTGGCCAGAGCATAATTGAACACAACCAGCCACTTTCTGGATATCTTCCGAAATTCTTTTCGCCACAACTTTGCCTACTATTCTTCGAGAGACTTCACCTACTCCAATCGGTCGTACTCCTGGATTTTTATCTAATGGAATTAGACGGCTTACTGTAAAGGCCTCAATGTCGCCGGGATTCAATTCGATGGTCGCTATAGTTATTGCGAAGTTGGCTAAGGATTCAGCAAGCCCATTAGAACTTTGACCAAAAGAGCATATCATACTCTTCCATGAAGATGCATTTACTCCAGAAGGCCCTGCTGCACCACGTGTAGATCTAGCGGCAGAACGAATATCTTCAGCATCTATTTTTAGGAAGCGAACAGGATGATGATCAGCAATGTTATCCAGTGGAGCTCTGAGTAAGACGTGTTTATTCGCAGGAATTGAATCAGGATGTAATTCCAACAATTTCTCCTTTACTGATTGACCGCTTGGCAAAGTGTCTTTAAGTCTGAACACCTGGTGCGATTTATTGGGATCTTTTAGTACTTGAATTGCGGCGTGTGTTTTTCCCGTTGTTAACAGTTTACTAAATAAGTTTATCCAGTTTTGATTCTTTTTTATTATTGGTAAACGATCGCGTGCCTCAGATTGAAGAATTCTTCCCTCAACTAGTAGTTCGGATATTCGGTTCTCTTTCCAGAGTAATATTCGTCTTGTAAGTATTGATCTTATTGCGCTAGTCTTCCTTGTTGTTGTTTTTTGAAGCATAAGTTGACATATAACGGTTATCTTCATCAGGAGATACCTCATTTTAGAGTGATCAGAGTTAATGGCGGAGTAACATTCCGATAGTATGTCTATGAAACTTGAACTTGTGTTGCATTTTGGTAAGTTGAACAAGTTGGGTATCCACTTTACAACTTCATAGTATGTAGATTCAATGATCGATGCGTGCTGCGATATGTTATTTGATGTTTCGATTATGTTTGTGTTAACCGATCCATTACAAGTTGAATTATCGATTAAACATGATTGTTTAACCACATTGTCAACTACATACAGAGAAGCGGTATTTCCACAATTTCGTGCTGAACAGTTGACGCAAGGTTGTTTTAGACGGGCACATTTGCATGACTTACAAACAGCAGCTTGACCGTTGCAGGAACAACATTTTGAAATACCTGCAGGAATTCCTTTCGGCATAATTTGTGTTGGAAATCTGTGTATGTTATTACCTTTTTAAGGTGATAATAATAATAATAATCTTGTAATCGAATTTATCTTGTAATCGAATTTATCTTGTAATCGAATTTATTGTAAGAGTTTCAATAACCAAGACTTCTATTATTATTATATGTTATATTATATATTATTGTTACATCAACCAATTCTGGTACGCGGATGATGGCAATTTAATCGGCGAACCTGTGCAAATTTACAAGGCTTTCAAATTCTTGTGTGACTACGGCCGTGCTTTCGGATTTCATGTCAACAGCAACAAATGCGTTCTACTAACTAGTCCCGAAAATGCAGATAGTACCCGCAAACTTTTTAATGAAACGGGAATCGACATTGTTGTCGATGGCACGTTAGTACTCGGTGCTCCTATTGGAACAGATGATTATATAAATAAAACTACGGAACAAAAGATCTCTAATTATTGCTCATTAGTAAATCGTCTTGCTGACGTGGGTATTCTTGATTTGCAGATAAGCTATACTAGTATGACCAGATCGCTTCAGCATAAATGGATTCACTTGCAAAGAACCACAAACTGTTCAATTGGTAGTTTCGATGATCTCTATGACACCATTCAGAAGCGTTTTGATAAGCTTTTTAATTTGAAATTGCCTGACGACGATTATTTATGGCCGTTATTTTCCCTTCCGATAAGACTAGGTGGTCTAGGTATTGCTGACCCACGTTTTACTGCGATAGAAGAGTTTAAAAGCTCAAAAGATATATGCACTCCTTATTTAAATGGCTTATACGGTGTGGACTTAAGGACTGAACAATCCAAACGCATTGCCCTTATAGGCACTTCAAAGATTGATATTCAAAAGTCATTGCTTAGAGATCGAGTAGCTAATGTTGGTGACAATTTGTTACGTATTATGGAACATCTACAAGTCAAAGGTGCCTCGTCATGGCTCTCCACATATCCTACGAGTGATCGTTGGACTCGAGTTAGCAATGTAGAATTTCGTGACGCACTTGCAGCTCGATATCATAGACTACCACTAGACGCGCCCTCTCATTGCCCCTGCGGTGAACATAATTCTCTGGCTCACTCACTTACCTGTCCCACCGGAGGTCATCCATCGATAAGACATGATTCAATTCGTGATATATTTTCTAAAACCTTGACAGAAATATGTGATAATGTGCAAAAAGAGCCAACACTACTGCCAGTAAATTCTAGTATTCATTTCGAGTGCATATCTACATCTCGCGCTCATGATGCACGTTTGGATATCGCCTGCTGTGGTTTTTATGGAAGTCGTTCGGAGCGAACTTTATTTGATACTTGCGTTTTTAACGTTTTCGCTCCGTCCAACCTTTCGAAATCCGCTGGGGCTGCTTTTACATATCACGAAACACGTAAATTCGCTAAGTATCAAGAGAGAGTAACTGCCATAGAGAGGGCGAATTTCGCACCTATCGTGTTATCATGTTTCGGTGGAGCAGTAAAATCATCTGCACAATTAATTCAGAGAATTGCACAGAAGATGGCAATAAAAAACAATCATTCCTACTCAGAAGAATTGACAAAATTACGGTCAAAGATTGGAATTCAGTTGGCTCGTTCAATTTCGATGTGTATTCGCGGTCCTCGTTCTGCTCGACATCGACCTGCAAACTCAATGAACTAAAATTTATAGTATAACTATATTTGTTTGTTTTTTTTTTCAAAAAAAATCAATTATTAAAAAAAAAAAAAAAAAAAAAAAATATAATAATAATAATAATAATAACAGTTTACTACTTCTCGTATATCATCTGAAGAGAATGGCAAATTCTTCGCTTTGGCTTCGACATCATGCCACAAATCTTGTATGTCCAGGATGATAAAGCGAACCGTGTAATTTTAAGTCAATTTGAGAAGTCGTTACTCCTAAGCATGCCAGTTGTGATAAAGCGTCCGCTGCTACATTGTCAATGCTGGGACAATTAATAATCTTAAAGCGAAATTGTGATAACTCTACTCGCCAGCGTTCGATTTTTTCATTTTTGATCATATTCGAATATGAAAACATCATCGTTCACACCTTCTCGACACCTGATTCAGTCTTGTTTTGTTGTGGTCATGTAAGCGTGCGCTGGCACGCATTTGCCACGTTAAAATAAATCCTTTTTTTATATGAGCAACTATCTTCGATCTGTCTTAACGCGAAATGATCGTCCAATAATGTAGTGACGCCATTTTTTAAGAGCTTCAATATTGGCCATAGCTTATAATTTAATAGCTAGATTGCGATGTTCATTATGGACAATACTCGTTAGACTGCAACTGGTTACTACCGTAGCTCAACGAGTTTCGTTGCTCAACGTAAAGCGTTTTCTAAATACAAACTATAAATAAAAATTTTCCTTTTATTTTATCAAAGCCATTCAAAAACAGGATAGGATAAAGAGCAATTATTTTAAGTGGGTTAGTGTTCAGTTCTTTACTTAATGCACAAGGGATCGGCTCAGTTATTTAATTCTTAATGATATTTATTTGTGAATGCATTAAGGGGATCGATTCAACATCAGTATTTCCCAATATAGCCATTGATTTCATGTAGGATTCATTTATTCGTGATAATTATGGCCGATAGTTTCATCGATCCTTAAGACGATGGTCTAAAATGTCTGTGACCCTGGTATATATTTTAATATTTAACCTCATTTATTGTCGCTAGTATGTGCGCATTAACCGTTCTATATCCCATATAAATAATTTCGATTTCTTCCGTATACGGTAACATCATTTCACCAAGTCAGTTACAGGCCATATTCTCTAAACTCAAGTATGTAGGCTTTGGTCTGTGACCCTATTCACGTGCAACGATTATGCGAAACATACATCGTTTTCTTACAAAATTGTTGTTTTAATGTATTTGCTAAACTTAATTCAATTCTATCCGTAGGATGATGTGCAATTTGTTTAACGTTAACTTGATTGCATTGCTGACGTATGTCATTGTTGAGTTGTAATTACATTGTCCTTTCAAAGGTAGTGGCCGGTAGTAAAATTTAATTTCAAACTAATTTTAGTAATCAACGATATTAAAATTGATCAAAATTTAACGATAATTTAAAACTGACAATAGAACATCAACTTACAGAAATGACAATATCTATCAATCATGTAATTGCTATTTTGACTGCGGATCTCGATCTTAGTATGATTTTTAGGATTGCACATTTCGAGTAAAATTTACAACCGCTATTACGTCCATATAATAATATCAAACCATATTATGATTTCGACAAACAGACGAGCAAAGCTCATAGTTGCACAGTTAAAAAAAAAGAAAAAGTAAAGAAAAAAAGAAAGACTCACAAACAAAAATCAAAAAAGTTCATGTTTGAATGCTGAAACCGATCTTGAGTTGACAATTTCACTTAATCGGTTCCACTTACCTATGATTCGGTGTCCAAATTGTACAGTTTTAGGGCGTATAACTCGGCGATGGGCTAAATTAAAATTGTGTCCACACAAAGCCCGACTTTTCCGAACAGTCATCAATTCTTTTAAGCCGTGATTTCCCTTGTGGTTCGAATGTTCCGCAATAGTTTAATTTTTTGAATGTTCTTTACATAATTCAACATTTTTTTGAATATTCCGTGGGTGTCATCACTCTAATGTTTGCGAAATTATTACTAATTTCAATGCTATTTCAAGACGCTATATGTGATTAAATGAACTAAAATATTGAGTATCAATCAATAACGATTTATTATTGATTTCGAACAAGATGACCGGAAATATTAACATGAAAGTTAGACACCTTATGCCCCTGTAAATTTAACATGCCAGATCATTTAATATTTGCATTGATCTTTATTTTTAATCAATGTTCATTTAATGCGGAGTTACGCGCAAGACAAATTGGAAGGTTGACAATGGTATCTCGATTGTCACGCAGAGTGAAAAAGTTGTGGAACGCATTGCCTCACAACATCATGACTGCGTCATCATTGAGCCAATTCAAAGCCATGGTCAACACTTGGATAAGACACGCTTTTCAAGGCAACATTGAAAGTTCTTATATTTGGTTTGGTTGAAATTGATATAATAATAATACAAATTTATTTAATGTGGCAAATGCGTACAAGCTGTACGCTTACAAGTCCACAAACAAAAATGAGAAAATCAAGCAGTTAAATTGTTCAGATGGGATCGGATTTGTCGTTTGAAGCACTGCAGGGAAGTTGATTGGCGTATATGAATGGGCAGATGATTCCACGATAGAGGAGCAGCCACCAGGAAGGAGCGGAGTCCAAAGGAGGTAGAGTAGTTTGGGACATGTAAAAGAAGGGAATTACAGGAACGCAAGGAACAGTAAACAGGACGGGAATTATCAAGAAAAGGAAGGTTGAGAAATGAAGGGGTATGAAAAGTTACAAGGCGGAAAGCAACGATAAGTAGACGAATTTGAACACGACAATAAATTGTAGGCAAATCGAGAGAAGCAAGATGGTAGGATGTGTGATCAAAACGACGAAGACGGAGGAGAATTCGGACAGCTGCGTTGACGATGCGTTGTAGGGGAAGAAGAGTGGATTTAGGTGAGTTGGAAAATAGACTAAGATAATAATCGAGTCTAGAAAAAAGGAGAGATGATATGAGAGTCATACAAGAAGGGAAATCGATCAATCTACGAACTTGACGGAGGTTGCGGAGTATCAAGGTAGATGAGCGTACTTTATCTCTAACGAAAGGTTTAAGTGAAAGTCGGTTGTCAAAATAGAAGCCTAGGAAAACGAGATTATCAACGATAGGAAGAATTGTAGAATTTAATGATAAGGAGGGAGGTTCGAAGCCGAGGCGTCGAGGTAGGATCCACATAATTTTGGATTTATCAGGATTCAGAGAAAGGCGAAGGGAAGAAAGATGATTGGAAATTGAGACAAGACAGTCGGAAGCAGAAACACTAAGATCGCGAATACGATAAACAGGTGCATGAGCATAGATGAGAATGTCATCAGCATATTGCATAACATGGAAGTTAAATTTATGAGAAATCGAAGACAAATCACCAAGAAGAAGAGAGAAAAGTATAGGGCCTAATACGGAGCCTTGCGGAACACCGGACGGAATGGACGAAGGATGGGAGAGAGAAGAGTTAGAATATACGCGAAATGTACGGTTTGATAGATATGAAGAAAACCATGATACAGTGGGTAAAGAGAAGCCATAATCATGACGAAGGCGATGGAGAAGAATCGAGTGATCGACGATGTCAAAAGCAGACGATAGATCAAGAGAAACTATGACACTACATAATTTATGATCGCGCGATATGAGTAAGTCGTTATAAACTTTAAGACATGCAATTTCGGTAGAGTAATTAGAGCGAAAAGCGGCTTGGAAGGGAGGAAATAAGTTAGAGGAATAGAGATATGTATTAACTTGCTTAAGAACGAGACGCTCAAGGAGTTTAGAGAGGGTTGGGAGAAGTAAGATTGGACGGTACGAAGATGGTAGTGAAGAGTCGAGAGATTGCTTTTTGATGATAGGACGAACAGTGGCGCATTTCCAGATGGAAGGAAATGTACAGCTACGGATGGACGAGTTGAACAATGTGGTTAGGAAGGGTAAGATAAAAGTGCAGATATTTTTAAGTAAGTGAGTGGGAATTGGGTCAGAAGGATAGGTTTTATTAGGTAATGACAGCAGAACCGAAAGAACTTCATCATATGAAACGGGAAGAAGGTGGAATAGCTCTGGGAGAGAATTATTTAAAGAGAAGCGGGGGTACATGGGGGCTATGGGTAGTAGGGAAAGTAAATTAGATAGCTTAGTTTGTAGATAAGAAGAAAATTCATCAGGATTTATATTACAAGGGGTAGATGATCGTGAAAGAATTGAGTTTAAGATTTTCCAATGAGATTTCGAGTTGGAAGATGACTCGAGTTGATTTCGCCAAAAGAGAGTACGTTTAGTACGTATAAGAATGAGATGTGAACGGCGTTGAGAAAAGTAGGAATCACGAAGATTTGGAGGGAGTGAGTTGGGTGAACGTTTAAGAAAGCGTTTATACGTACGAAAAGAGTGACGGAGTCGACGCTTAGAAAGACTACAGTCAGAATCGAACCAGGGAGCATGGCGCAAGCGCTGGGAACGTCGAAGTCGACTAGGTAGAAGGTTATTAAGGATCGACGTAAGTTCAGAATCAAACAGAATGCAGAGATCATCGGGAGAGAGATAGTTAAGAGGAAGTGAAAAGAGTGAAGAATTGAGTAAGGCTGTGCAGAGAATAGGGATATCGAGAAGCTTCCAGGGTCGACTTGGTGTAGATAATGGTAAAGGCGGAGAAGGAGGATGGGGACGAGTAAGAGTAAGAGTGACAAGGAAATGATCGGACAAACCAGGATCAGTAATTGACAAGGAGGTATAGTCATTGAAGAAGTTAGGAACAGCAATGATGTCGAGAGCACTGCCGAGAATATGAGTTGGGCTTGTTGAAAGTAATTTATAGTTAAAATCAGAAAAAAGATTAGTTAAAGTGATAGAGTCAGAGTCAGACGGGCGATCAAGACGAATGTTAAAGTCACCGAGAACAAAAGAAGGAGTATAAGACAATGAACAGTGAGACATTAGATCTGCAAGGTCGTTAAAGAAGATACGTGATGGGGCAACTGAACCTGGACGGTATACAATCACAAGTTCCAGAGGGAAAGGCGTTGATAATCTGCATATGAGTAATTCGAACGAGGTGTAACGGATGTTAACGTTGATTTTACGTAAAGACATTGGGTGACGAGCAATGGCAACAATACCGCCATGGTTAGACGCAGTAGATGTATGAGATGTAATTTGACGAGCTGATTCAACTAGAGAACAACCAGAGCGACATAGACGACGAATAGCAAGATCGTTGGAGTCAGTGTGCCAGGATTCGGTAATGCAGAGAATATCGATAGATAATTGATCGAAGATATCGAGAAGCATATCAGCTTTATGAAGAATGGAGCGAGTATTGAATAGACTAAGACGAAAAGTATGCTTAGGAGCGAGATCGACTAGCGAAGAAGACAAGGGGGAGAGATGGGACGCCATCGAATTTTTGGCCTTGTGTGAAGAACGTGAAAATTTCCGTTGATTTTACGTATAGATAAGGATGACTCGCCGTTTGTTTCACGTCGATGTTTTTCAATGCGAGCTAAATTGAGCTGGGCAATATCAGAAGGGAGCGGTCAGGGAAAGATACGGCAAGTAGATGAAGTGGTAAGAAGTTTAAAACGTTGGGAGAGTACCGAAGAGGCATGTGAACTATGTCGGAAAACGATTTTTAAAAGTGGAGGACTGAGATGATTTGATTTAGTGGATTTGTTTAAACGAATAAAGGATACAGGAGCGATATTATTGAAGAGTGATGGGTTATCATCAGGAAGAATGGTTGCTAGGATAGACCTGAAAGCAGATACATCATCATCGAGGCGAGATTGTGGAGAAGCAGATTCGGAAAGCTTTAAGTTTGATATGATTATACAGCGATCGCGCGAAGGAAAACGATTTCGTGGAAATGGTGGACGGACAGAGCTGGTTGGAGTCGAGGTAGATGAGCAGATAGAAGTGGAAATGACAGGGGTGCTTGATAAAGAATTAATATTGGTTGGAGCAAGTGTGACAGGAGCGGGGTGTTGAATCGGTTGATCAGAGATGTGACTGGATATGATTTTAAATGAAGGATGTAACTTATTGGGAAGTGTTACGTGGGAGGTAGAGTAAGGAGAATTAAAATAGGTTGGGGCATGAGTGACAGGAATGGAGTGTTGAATTAGTTGATCGGAAATGTTACTGGAAATGATTTTGATGGAAGGGTGTAAATTATTGAGAGGTGATACAGGGGGTCGAGTAAGGAGTTCGTGAGGAGAATAAAGAAGTTTGAGATTTATTTAGATTGGGGGAGGAATAGGAAAGAGGAGGTACGAGATGAAAAGCTTTGCCGTTAGCATTGTTAGAATGAGAAAGATTAATGGAAGTTTGGTACGTAGTTGAACGAGGAGTGTGTGAGAGAGTAGGTTCAATAATAATAATAATAATACAAATTTATTTAATGTGGCAAATGCGTACAAGCTGTACGCTTACAAGTCCACAAACAAAATGAGAAAGTTAAGCAGTTAAATTGTTCAGATGGGATCGGATTTGTCGTTTGAAGCACTGCAGGGAAGTTGATTGGCGTATATGAATGGGCAGATGATTCCACGATAGAGGAGCAGCCACCAGGAAGGAGCGGAGTCCAAAGGAGGTAGAGTAGTTTGGGACATGTAAAAGAAGGGAATTACAGGAACGCAAGGAACAGTAAACAGGACGGGAATTATCAAGAAAAGGAAGGTTGAGAAATGAAGGGGTATGAAAAGTTACAAGGCGGAAAGCAACGATAAGAAGACGAATTTGAACACGACAATAAATTGTAGGCAAATCGAGAGAAGCAAGATGGTAGGATGTGTGATCAAAACGACGAAGACGGAGGAGAATTCGGACAGCTGCGTTGACGATGCGTTGTAGGGGAAGAAGAGTGGATTTAGGTGAGTTGGAAAATAGACTAAGACAATAATCGAGTCTAGAAAAAAGGAGAGATGATATGAGAGTCATACAAGAAGGGAAATCGATCAATCTACGAACTTGACGGAGGTTGCGGAGTATCAAGGTAGATGAGCGTACTTTATCTCTAACGAAAGGTTTAAGTGAAAGTCGGTTGTCAAAATGGAAGCCTAGGAAAACGAGATTATCAACGATAGGAATAATTGTAGAATTTAATGATACGGAGGGAGGTTCGAAGCCGAGGCGTCGAGGTAGGATCCACATAATTTTGGATTTATCAGGATTCAGAGAAAGGCGAAGGGAAGAAAGATGATTGGAAATTGAGACAAGACAGTCGGAAGCAGAAACACTAAGATCGCGAATACGATAAACAGGTGCATGAGTATAGATGAGAATGTCATCAGCATATTGCATAACATGGAAGTTAAATTTATGAGAAATCGAAGACAAATCACCAAGAAGAAGAGAGAAAAGTATAGGGCCTAATACGGAGCCTTGCGGAACACCGGACGGAATGGACGAAGGATGGGAGAGAGAAGAGTTAGAATATACGCGAAATGTACGGTTTGATAGATATGAAGAAAACCATGATACAGTGGGTAAAGAGAAGCCATAATCATGACGAAGGCGATGGAGAAGAATCGAGTGATCGACGATGTCAAAAGCAGACGATAGATCAAGAGAAACTATGACACTACATAATTTATGATCGCGCGATATGAGTAAGTCGTTATAAACTTTAAGACATGCAATTTCGGTAGAGTAATTAGAGCGAAAAGCGGCTTGGAAGGGAGGAAATAAGTTAGAGGAATAGAGATATGTATTAACTTGCTTAAGAACGAGACGCTCAAGGAGTTTAGAGAGGGTTGGGAGAAGTGAGATTGGACGGTACGAAGATGGTAGTGAAGAGTCGAGAGATTGCTTTTTGATGATAGGACGAACAGTGGCGCATTTCCAGATGGAAGGAAATGTACAGCTACGGATGGACGAGTTGAACAATGTGGTTAGGAAGGGTAAGATAAAAGTGCAGATATTTTTATGTAAGTGAGTGGGAATTGGGTCAGAAGGAGAGGTTTTATTAGATAATAATGGGATTATATTATGCGAAGTCAGGTGTTGATGCGAGGGAAACATCTAAAACAGCATTGGTCTGAGTGGTAGTGTGTGATACAGGAGTAGATGAGCAGGATAACTGTAGTAGTCGTACTGATGTACAAAAACCGCAAGTGAAATGTTTAAGTTTATACACTGAGTGGTCGGATATTTTAACACGAACAAGTGTCCATACATCGCAATCTTTGGAATCGCATCCAACTTCAAAGCTGGTATAACCATCATTGCATTTAGATGTGGAAGATTGTTGATCAGGAACAGGGATCTGAGATCGCGCTTTTTTAGGCATGACCTTTTATCGATAGATTGAGCTCAATCCGCGAGCGTAGCGAGCGGAACTGACAGGAATAATCTGGAACTGACAGGAATAATCTGGAATGTAATTTGCTAGAACAGTTTTAAATTTTCTTGTTTGTTTAATGTTTTGTAATGTACGATAAGCGGGCAAAACGGCCTTCTCGGTCAAAGCTCTGTATATATTTTTTATAATTTTTTTATTACACCAACAACATTACAATTTGGGTTCCCTCAAATATGCCTAAATTTTATTTTTTATTTATTGTTCAATGTCCCTGATTTGAAATCCCGAGTTCGCTCTCGGTACCGTTTATGATTACGGCTTTTATTCTTTCTCCGTAGCATTGTTTGTCTCATATCTATCCGAACGTTCATTTCGCGTCTGTTCTAATTCATCACTCTCCCCACCCATCCCTATATTTTGCGGGGCCCATAAAGTTTCAGTCCCAGGTACCCTGCTTTTCTATTTTCTGCTTGGCGATCTATCTCCGTTTATCAAACCTTTTTCCTTTAACGTCATGCAATACGCCGATGACATCCTCATCTATGCTCATGCACCCGCACATCGCATACACGATATCGGCATTTCTGCCTCCAACTGTCTTTCTTCTATCTACGAACGTCTCTCCAATCTCCATCTCGTTCTAAACCCCGACAAGTCTAAAATAATGTGGATCCTCCCCCGTAAACCAAACATATCTCCTCCCACTGTATCTTTTGCCTCATCGATCATCCCCATAGTCCACAATCTCACTTTCTTAGGCTTCCATTTCGATGATCACATTTCCCTTAAACCCTTCGTCTGTGACAAGGTCCGCTCATTTAACCTAATTCTCCGTGACATTTGCCGTATCCGCCTCCTTATCGACTTCCGCTTTTATATGTCTCTTCTTTCATCGTTTCTTTTCCCTAAAATCGATTACTGCCTTAGCCTTTTCGCCAATTCTTCAAAATCCATCATCCTACCCCTACAACGAATAATCAACACCGCCGTTCGTGTGCTCTTCCACATCCGCATCAAACTCCGCCTTCTTCTCATTACTTTTCGTCTCATCGCTGTCGGCTCCCCATCGTTCATCAACCTTCCTTTCTTAGACGATACTCGCCCCACCTCGCTATCGCTTCGTTCCTGTCATACCCTCTTACTCCACGTTCCTAATTACTCCAACAACTACGGTCTCCGATCCTTCCTCGTCGCCGCCTCACTCGCCTGGAATCAACTCCCTCTCGACGTCCGCCGCGCTCCCTCTTTTATCACATTCAAGCACCTCCTCCGTTCACACCTTCTCGACGCCTGATTCACAGTTTTGTTTTTGTTGTGCTCATGTAAGCGTGCGCTGGCACGCATTTGCCACGTTAAAATAAATCTTTTTTTTAAGTTGGAAATAATAAGTTAAAAATGATGATAGGATATCATACCGAAGTGCTTAAAAAGTATTTTGAAGTTCAAAAAATTAAATTTTGTTTTACAACGTAATACATGTTAAATCAATCTCAAACTTGAAAATAATGTAGATATATGATTTGTAATCGTATTATAATAATATTTGTTAAATGTTAATTGATAGATGGTCGATGTTTTGAGATGGAAAAAAGTATGGGTTATCATATCGATTTTCTTAGGAAAAATTATTTTTAAGTTCAAAAAATTGAACATTTTCTCTGAAGCGTAATATACATCGTATCGAGCTAAAACTTATATGTGGTGTCGATACATAATATGCTATCATTGTGTGATAATTTTTAACTAATCCGAACACTTACTTGAAAAATATTCAAATTTTAATTTTAAACTTTACCTACACTATGCTGCAAAAAAATGAAAGATGTTTTTTAAATGTCTAATAAAGGTCTTTCGCTTGTTATAATTTTTTCTTGCCTAGTTGTGTCCGCCTTTCGGAAATGTTGCCGCCAATTCTTTAGGTTATCCCGATCCAATCTTATTCTAAACTCTAAAAAATCGCAGGTGGTCGTCTTTCATGGCGCCCCTGCTTCTAGTCTCCCTGCTGGAGAGACTAGCCCTCTGCACTCTCCTTCATTTGGCAGCCTCAACCACTCCCCATATTCACTAGTCGAGTAAAATATCTGGGGTTCACCGTTACGGTGAACTGGTCGGCGAAAGCTGACATTGATATACTTAAACGTATTCTGACGAGAGCTAGTTGGCTATGAAACTGTCGTAGCATTTGTCATTAAATTGGAAAACTCAAGTACGTCTTTGGGGTACTTGGGCCATCTCGGAATTAATCTTAAGCTTCTTATCTCGAGATTACCGACCATAGTCCGCATCGACTGAATTCTTATGGGGCGAGATACCCTGAATGATTTATTCGGAGGGCGGCGCGCTGAAGCGTCATGGGCTCAGATCCCCCTAAACCTGAGGCCGTGAAGGTGTGTAAGAATAAAAATATTCTGGTTAAAAGATAAAGATAAAGAAGAATTATTATGCAACTTATTTATTGTGATGTGTGTTGACGTTTTGTATTATTTAACAAAATCTTTATTTAATCATTTAATTGTTATTTAATTAAAATAGTAAATGTATTTGGCAGTATCACTGTAGAAATTACATACATTAGTTTGTAAACGGAGTATTTGATTTACGAGCATCGAACGGCTCTAAGTGTTTTGAAGCATCGCAAAAATACTGTCAGATAAAGCCATTTTAAAATAATTATGTATTGTATTAAAATGCCTGTTTTATTAAAAAGTTTGAAATATTAGATATCTGTACTTTGCATAACTATATTTTTGATTGTTATGCTCTTTTTAAAACGTGTATAAGGCGTCATATACTTTTTATCGATATCTGTAGTAAAACTTTTGCCGCTGATTGCCGATGGAATTTCCACTGCGCCCAACATGTTAGTGTATACTGGTGACTAGTTGATTAATCAAGTGAATACTTGAACTTAAATGTGAATACTTGAACTCGTAATGTGGACCATAACCATAGTCAAAATTCAATTTAACTAGATGATAAAAATACTTGATTTGTATAACTAATTTTTTCTAGTTTTTATATTAACTTTATTTTTATCTACTTTATATTGCAGTTTACTATGATCAATTGAGCCTAATCAATTGAATATGTTCGATAAATAGTTTAATTTTTATCAAATTCATATTTGATTGTTTGCGATAGCTATTTTATATATGTATCTACTTTAATACTAGATATGAACTCAAATCCCATTGTAATTGATGCTAAGGGTCATCTCGTTGGTAGACTTGCCAGTATTGCTGCAAAGTCCATACTCCAAGGTCAGAAAGTCGTTGTACTGCGTTGTGAAAAGATGAACATATCTGGCAGTTTCTATAGAAATAGACTTAAATTTCAAAACTATCTCCGAAAGCGATGTAATGTGAATCCAAAACGTGGACCTTTCCATTTTCGCGCACCGAACAAAATTTTCCGGAAAGCGGTACGAGGAATGGTGCCACACAAAACAAGAAGAGGTCAACGAGCACTTGATTTGTTGAAAACCTATGAAGGTATTCCACCAAAATATGCAACGTCGAAACGTTTCGTAGTTCCTTCTGCAATTAGAGCAATTCGAATGCGTCCGGGGCGTAAGTATTGTTGCCTGGATAGGCTGTCACATGAGGTCGGTTGGAAATATCGCGATGTAGTCGACGCCCTGGAAACGAAACGTAAAGTACACGATTCTGAGTGGTTTAAGAAAAAACAAAGACTACAAAAGTACCGATCATTAGCAAAGAAGCAAATTCTTGAAGAGGACTTAAAGCGTGCTCAAAAGGTTAAAGCATAAACTTTAGTATGTGGTTAATAAAAGCAATCCTTCTTTTCGTTAAATTTTACGTGTCTTCTTTACATGCGTTCATAATTTATGTAGATATTAATTTTAAAAATATTTGACATAATGAAATAATTAAATAATAAAATAGATCTGCAAAATTTTAAAAGCTTAAGTTTTTCGATAGACTTTGCAAATCACTAGTTCAACTTTTGACGGTTCGGGCGTTTAGATAAATCATCCTGACTGTTCAGATGCAAAATTTACAACTGTAACGTGAATTGAATATGTAAAAACGGTTTGATGTAAAATACATAATTTTGAAATAATGCAATTGACTAATTTTTTAGTACGCATATGTATATCGAAATTTTTAAAATTCATTTCCAGAATAAACTCTCGAATGTTCGTATGTGATTGTTACAGATTAATTAAATCTCAATTTGTCAGATAAAATTCTACTTAAATCTAGATTAATAAAAATTGATAATATATTAATATAAATTGATAATATATTAAGGCGAGGGTCTCGACTATGTAAAGGAGTTGCACAGTTTCCTTATGATGAGAGACTAAAAATGCTAGGCATGTGTTCTATCCGGTCACGTTTAATGTATTTAGATTTGGTAGCGTTGTATAAGATCGTTAAAGGTTATGACGGATACCCAATAAATTGTGTAAGTTTGAATCATCGTGCCTGTCATCGAGGACATAGTTTGCATCTTAAAACTCAATATCATGGAAGGTGCCCTCGAATATATCGTCTTTCGCATCGAGCTGTTAGCGTGTGGAACATGTTACCGGACTTTTTAATATATATCCATGACATTGATATATTCAAACGAAAACTATTAGAATGGATACGACATCCTGATCAGCAAATAATCCGAATGGCATGCCCGTCAGATCAACGATAATTTCAACAATTTAACCTCGTTTTTTTTCTCTTTTTTTGTTTGTCTATCTTTCTATGTGAGCAGACTAAACAGCCTACGTGCTTTGTCTTGTGTATTAATAATATTAATATTTAAAATATCTTTGATTGTTTATTTAAAAATTACAAGGTTGGGTATGACGTCAAAGCTGTACAATCCTTCTTCTCTGAGCTATTACACACCTCTTCCCCTACTGAGCTGCAGCAATTCAGAGTTCTCCACCTTTATATGCTGGGAAATATAAGATCAGTAACAGTCCACGCCTTCTTAAGGTCATCTTAGCAACGCCCGATATTTGTACATTAGCTTTAAAATACGGTTATCATTTTGCAGGTACTAGATTGATCCTTCGCAGAGATCTTTCGATCGAGGGCAGAACTCGACTGAAACAAGCAAAGAGTGAACTTAGTAACAGAGTAGCTAACAATGAAAGTAACCTCACCGTCATAAATTTTCATGTAGTGCGACGCAGGACTTCAGCTAGTTTCTGAATTCGTGCCATTGGCAACGGTGGAAACATCGAGGAGCTGCGAAGTCTTTGTGTCGCAACGAAACTACCCAAGAAGTGACAGTTAAATGTCGATAAGAGATACGATTACTCCGACCCAGTACACTCCACACATGCCTTCTGGGTCTTATATTCGAATGTCTTAAGTCTCATTAATAAAATGGGACTTAAACGTCTGCTCTCATAAATAAAATGAGAGCAGACGGCAGAGAGCCTTCTGCTCTCTGCCGGTTGCCCTAGTCGAATCCGCCCGCCCCCTCAGCTCATGCCATTCTAAATCCTCTAATCATGGCGGCATCGTCGCATTCGCGCGTCACCCCGCGTCTCTTCGCAAAATCAATATCCCTTTCAGTCCTTGCTCTTTTGAATTGCTCACTTGTCGTTATTCTAACCTGATCACTCTAGATCTCGCCATTGTATACCGTCCTGGTTCATCAGCTCCTACAGCCTTATTTTTTAACGAACTCGCTGACCTCATTTCTCATTGTTCTTTGTCCTCAATCCCTTCACCCGTTCTAGGCGACTTCAACATCCGCCTAGGCCGCCCAACTTCCACGGATTCAATTCGGTTCATCAACATTCTATCCAACTACAATAACCAACTAATCTCCACTGTATATGACATACCACATATCCTTGGTGGGTCATTCGACATCATCGCTGTCCCCGATCATATTGCTGCCTACACCTCACTGTCAATCTCTGATCCTGGTCTATCCGATTACATTCTCGTCACCCTTGATCTCACTCACAACCACACCCCTCCTCACACACCTACAATCCAACGTCGCCTTTGGATAAATCTTGACCTTTCCCTTCTACGCTCTGCCTTACTCAAATCGTCTCTATACTATCCCACGATAACATATTCATCTCTTCACGATCTCGCCATTCTTTTCGACTCTGAACTCACATCCACTCTCGATCTTCTCTTGCCCTTCAAGTCTCACCCACACCGTCGCTTGCACCGAGCCCCATGGTTTGACATCCAATGCCTACTCTCAAAGCGTCGACTCCGCCATACTTTTCGAGTATATCACCGCTCTCTCAGAGTGATTTTCGCTCGATCACTCCGTCTTTCCGTGATTCCAATCTTGCTCTTCGCCGGTCTCATCTCAACCTATTACGTACTAAATGCAACTCCTTCTGGCAGCATAAAATCATCAATTCATTCAACTCTAAGACTCTCTGGCATACTTTTAACTTAATCCTTGCTCGTTCCTCTTCGTCATGCAACATCAATCTCCATGATTATTCGTCATTTCTCCAGACTAAAGTATACACGTTGCTCTCTCACTTCTCGGTCTCCATCCTATCCAACACTGCCCCGCCTAGCCTCATCCTTCCGGAACTCTTTCATCTTCTCCCTGTCTCACCTACAGAAATATCATCTGTCCTCATGTCCTTGCCCAACAAAACCTCACCCGCCGATCCTCTGCCTACCCACATATTAAAATCTATATGCTCATCGATATCCCCATTTCTCACAACCTTGTTTAACTCGTCCATCCGCAGTCGTATCTTCCCTTCACACTGGAAATCCGCAATCGTTCGTCCCCTCCTTAAGAAACAATCGCTCGACCCCTCCCTTCCTTCTAGCTATCGCCCCATTTCACTACTCCCTACTCTTTCTAAGCTCTTAGAACGCCTCATCTTAATACAAATCAACGCTTATCTCTCCTCATCCAATCTGTACCCTCCTTTCCAATCCGCTTTCCGCTCTAATCACTCGACAGAAATCGCATGCATAAAAGTGTACAACGACTTACTCATTTCTCGAGACAAGGCTCTATATAGTGTTCTCATCTCCCTGGACCTCTCCTCCGCATTCGACATTGTCGACCACTCCGTCCTCCTTTCTTCGTCTCATCGCTGTCGGCTCCCCATCGTTCATCAACCTTCCTTTAGACAATACTCGCCTTACCTCGCTATCGCTTCGTTTTTGTTATACCCTCTTACTCCACGTTCCTAATTACTCCAACAACTACTGTGTCCGATCCTTCATCGTCGCTGCCTCACTCGCCTGGGATCAACTCCCTCTCGACGTCCGCCGCGCTTCTCCTTTATCACATTCAAACACCTCCTCCGTTCACACTTTCTCGACACATGATTTACAGTTTTGTTTCGTTGTGGCCATGTAAGCGTGCGCTGGGACGCATTTTCTACGTTAAAATAAATCTTTTTTAAATCGACGAAGTTCTCAATCTGGTTAACAGCATCTCATTTGAAATACTTGTTTTACAGAGTCGTGGTTTAAACCTCACATCATAGATTCAGAAATAGATCTCAGTGTCTAATCATAGCTGATATAAGGGAATCATCTGCTACTAACAACCATTTACGTGTACAGCATGACGTCAAAGCTAAAAAATCATTCTCTGAGCTATTACACACCTGTTCCCCTACTGAGCTGCAGCAATTCAGAGTTCTCCACCTTTATAGATAGGGGAAAATAATATCAGATAACAGTCCACGCCTTCTAAAGGTCATATTGCGTTAGTCCGTCCGCATGTGGAATACTGCATCGCATCAACTTTTCCATCCACCAAGGCTGAGATGAAAAAGACCGAGTCGATTTTACGTAGAGAAACCAAACTTTGCATTACATCTCTTTATTCTTACAATGAGCGCCTAGCTTGCTTAAAAATGCCTTCAACGGCCCAGAGGCTACTATATTTAGATCTTGTAGCGATGTGGCATTTGGTTCGTGGAAAAGAGGGGTTCCCATCCAATTCGATAAAATTGAGAAATTCGCGTCGCAGAGGTCACTCCCTTACGTTATTTAAATTCCCCCATGGCAAAATAAGGAGTGTGAGTAGGCTTTCCCACCGCGCATTGAATGTTTGGAATTCGCTGCCTGAAGACGTCGTCAATGCTACTAGCAATAGACACTTCAAGAAGATGCTGCTGAAGTGGATTGTGAACTCTAATTTGGATTCGTGGATGTATTTTAATTGATATTTTAAAATGTAATTTGTGAACAGTTGAAACAGCCATTTGCGGCTAGTAACTTGTACACTATAATAATAATATTAGCAACGCCCGATATGTGTACATTAGCTTTAAAATACGGTTATCATCTTGCAGGTACTGGATTGATCCTTCGCAGAGATTTTTCGATCGAGGACAGAACTCGACTTAAACAAGCAAAGAGCGAACTTAGTAACAGAGTAGCTAACGGTGAAAGTAAACTCACCGTCATAAATTTTCTGGATTCGTTCCATTGGCAACGGTGGAAACATCGAGGAGCTGCGAAGTCTTTGTGTCGCAACGAAACTACCCAAGAAGTGACAGTAAATGTCGAAAAGAGATACGAGTATTCCGACCCAGTACACTCCACATATGCCTTCCGGGTCTTATATTCAAATGTATTAAGTCTCATTAATAAAATGGACGAAGTTCTCACTCTTGTTAACATCACCTCATTTGAAATACTTGTTTTTACAGAGTCGTGGTTAAAACCACACATCATAGATTCAGAAATCTCCATCGATGGGTACGCCATAATCTGAGCAGATCGGCAAATTTGCCGTGGCGGTGGAGTTATCATTTATGCTAGAGAAGTTCTTACAACTTGTGTTATGTCAATTGAGTGCGATGAATCAAGTCTTTGTGAATACGGTTGGGTTTCTGTAAAATCATTTTCCAAAAATCATTTTCCTCTCTGTGTCTTCTATCGTCCCCAATTCGCTCCAACTGGGTCGATTATATCCTCAATAAGTGAAAATGCATTCAAGGGTCAAAATGTTATCTTATTAGGAGACTTTAACATACCACGAATTGATTGGATAGATTACGTTCCTCTTCCTGGATGTGATCCCTAATCATTACTGCTTTTAAACACGATAGATGATCTACATTTAGTCCAACATGCTCACAGGGATACGTGTCAGGGGTACTAGCTCCTCAATTCTTGACCTCTGCTTTTCGAGTGAAAGGTATCTTATAAAAAACGTCAAATGCGGACATCCGCTAGGATCAAGCGATCACCCGACCATCTCAATAGAATTTAACGCACTTGGGCCATATGCGGAAACGGTTTAAAGGACGAATTCTTTTAAGATCCACTATGATGTCGTACGCAATATAATTTCATGTATGTATTGGCCCGACCCATCGAAAGCAGGCATCTGAAGAAGCTTGGGATCAGTTTAAGACAATACATTGTGTTCTCGACTATTTTGCTCTGATATATCAGAATCGTAGACGAAAATTACATCCGCAATGGTTAAATCCGGAATTGCTTGGTCTAATCAAACACCGTGATATGATACCTCCTTCCGTATCATTAAATTCTACAATTCTTCCTATCGTTGTCAATCTCGTTATCTTAGGCTTTTATTTCGACAACCAACTTTCACTGAAATCTTTCGCTAGATATAAAGTACGCTCATTTACCTTGGTTCTCAACAACCTCCGTCAAATTCGTAGATTGATCGATTTCCCTTCTTTTATGACTCATATCTTATTTCCTTTTCTCAAGACTTGATTACTGTCTTAGTCTATTTTCCAACTCACCTGAATCCATTCTTCTTCCTTTATAACGCACCGTCAACGCAGCCGTCCGAGTTCTACGTCTTCGTCGTTTTAATCATACATCCTACCATCTTGCTTCTCTAGATTTGCCTACCGTTTATTGTTGTGTTCAAATTCGTCTTCTCATTGCTTTCCGCCTCATAGCTTTTCATACCCCTTCATTTCTCAACTTTCCTTTCCTTGATAATTCTCGCTCTTTTTACTGTTCCTTGCGTTCCCGTAATTCTATTCTTTTACATGTCCCAAACTACTCTACCTCTTTTGGCTTCGCTCCTTTCTTGTGGCTGCTTCTCGCTCGTGGAATCATCTACCCATTCATATACGCCAATCAACCTCAATGTCGTGCTTTAAACGCCGAATCATGTCTCATTTAAATAATTTAATTTATTTGCTTGACGTTTTCTGCTTTTTTGTTAGTGGTCTTGCAAGCGTGCAACTAGCACGCATTTCCCACGTTAAATAAATTATTATTCGTTTTATCAAATATGAACATTTCTCACAAAGAACTAAACATCTTTATAGCTTATTACGATATCATACGTTGTCATCTTGATCATATAGTTTGGTTGGACCCGTTTGTTATAGAATTGGAAATGCGTGAACATTTTTTGCGACACTCTACTTTATCTTCTTGACAGATTTGCAGTTTTACGTAATTCGCACTCCAGTAATCACAATAAACTATGGCTTTATAGCGAACTGAGTAATTTTTTGAAAGATTGTAAGGTGTTTTACCGACGATATCGTGTTTCCCAATGAGAATATACGTAATATCGTAAAGCTAGGAATAAGTGTACGTCCCTTGAAAAGCAAATAAATTCGACTTCAACGAATCACTTACCAATAACATAAGGTATGATCCGAATATATTTTTCAAAAATGGTACTTTAAAATATCGAAAGAAATGGAATTGTTTCCCTTTAAGAAAATAAGAAAATAAAAAATTTGGAATTTTTCCCAGTAAGAAAATACTCTATTATATCTAATAATATCGTGCATCAGAATTACTCACCATCCAACTTACTTTCGCAAATTTCAATCGACAGTGTATTTCACATGTTCAGATTGTAAACCCGTTATAAATTATCAAATTACTCGTTATAAATTTAATGTACGTAGACTCAGTTACTTGATCTGATCGTCATTAACAATGACTGATTCAATTCTTTGCAGAATTGAATCAGTCATTGGTAAGGTACTTTAAATTAATTTTAATTTATATTATATATTATATTATTACTACAGGTCATAGCCATAAGGCTGTTTTGACCGCTCACATAAAAAAAACAAATAAATACAAGAAAAAAATCAAAAAACATCATTCAGTATATATATCAGAACCATGGGTACTGCAGCAACCACCATTCGTTCTCATTTCGAATCCAGTTCTTTATATTGGATTTAAATTCATTGATTGTATGCACCGCAACGACATCAATTGGAAGACGATTCCAAATATTCACCGCTCGATGAGACAGTCGGAAATGACGATGGTATTTTCCGTGCTCATGTACTACTAGTACTTTCGAGTGCCCTCTACGTCCATCCCGTTCATTGAGTTCAACTCTATTTGCTGGAAAATTTTCATCTTTATTAACTAGTCGATACATAGCTAGAAGGTCGAAAAGAAGGAACCTTTCATGCACTGTCGGCATATTCAAACTTTTTATTCGTGCTTCATAGGAAAGATATCGTACCTGAGGACATAATTTCGTAAACCGTCGAAGTATGCGCTCTAATTGATCAAGTTCTGTACGCGTACACGGAAAGACTACTGGCGACACATATTCTAATATCGGTCTTATAAGAGCATTATATAAACGCACAACACAAACGGGAGATAAATCTTTAAAACAATTTTTAACAATATAGGTAATTCTTCTTGCTGCGTTACAAATCCTATCAGTGTTAGCACGTGTTTTCAGATTGTTTTGAATAATTATACCAAGATCCAGAATGGACTGCGTGGAAACAACAAACTCATCGCCAATAAAATATTCTTGACTCACATTGTTATGACCTAATCTCATATGTGCACACTTTTTAATATTCAATGAAATTCCAGTGTTTAAAGACCATCGATAAACAATGTTTAGGATATTTTGAAAGTCATTTCGATCCTTGTTGGTTTTAATCAATTTCCATACCTTTACATAGTCGGCAAAAGCTAAAACACTACAATCCTCAATTAAATCTAGTAGCTGATTTATAAATATGTTAAACAAGGGTCCTAAGACTGATCCCTGTGGTACTCCTGAGGTGATAGGATGATAAGACGATAGGCATTGACCTACACGAACAGCAAAGGATCTATGTTTAAGAAAATCTTAAATCCAGCTTATAATGGAGCGATTGACCTTATAAGACTCAAGGGTGGAAATTAGCATTTTCTGGGGCACCCTATCAAAAGCCCGACTAAAGTCAAGAAATATTACGTCGATACAGTACCCGTTAGCAACATGTCCAACCCAATCTTCACGAGCATGTAATAAGTTTGTAAGACATGAACGCCGAGGGCGAAATCCATGCTGTGCATTATTGAGAATTCTCAGCGAACTCAAATGATCATATATGCGTCTGTTTAGTATGCGCTCAATCACTTTGCATACAAGACTAGTTAGACTTATTGCTCTGTAGTTATTCGGATCATCTTTTTCACCATTTTTATAAATTGGTACTACAATCGCTTTTTTCCAGGTAGCAGGTAACTTCGAAATGCGCAAGCTCAGCTCAAATATGGAGGCTAATGGCTCAGCCAGAACAGGAGCAAGTAACTTAAGAAGTTGGGGGTGAATATCATCGGGGCCTGCCGCTGATGATCTAGATAACTTAGCCAATTCAACAAAAACCTCATGTGTTGTTATCGTTAAAACTGGAGAACCAATTTCTACCTGTTGTGATGCTGCATCTCCACATATGCTAGAGAAAGGATCTGGTGTCAGCTCAAAAGCGGATGCAAACAATTCTGCCATGCTGTCTGGCGATGTCACTCGAGTGTTACCATCTCTTAAAGATGAAATAGCTGGTAGCAGAGCTCTGGATCCTTTTACATAAGCCCAAAATTTTTTTGGTTCTGTATCAATTTGTAAAGCTAATTATTATTATTATTATGTAGACAACGTTACGAGCATAGCTCACAGTTGCTGACAAATCGATAGTCAAAATAAAAGAAAAAGAGAAAATCAAAAACAAATCAGTTAACAATTTAAAATAATCTGTCGTTTAAAGAGCTCACGAGTTCCCGCATTTACAATATCATCGCTTAAACGATTCCATGAATTTATTATTCGTTGTCCAAATTGAATCGTCCTAGAATGTACTATTCGTTGGCGACTAAGATAAAACGAGTGACCTCGCAAAGCTCGAGTTGATCGAATGTTGAAGAGCCCACGCAACACATGGTGTTCATTGTGAAATACCTCCCATACAAGACACAGATCCCGCGAGTCACGAATATCACATAATGACTGCATATTTAAAGACCGAAGACGGTCCTTTAATCGATCTTCAAAACTTTGCCTTTTTGTAATCTTAAGTCAATTGACTAAATTTCGGAACATTGTATACCGCTTTTTAAAATTATTCTGATAACGGCTTAGTTCAAATAGACGATTCCTATGTTTGATAGCATATCGCAATTCAGTGTCAAACCAAGGAGGGTATTTAGCTTTACTTTTTGGTACTCTACGGAGTGGTGCAAACTTATCTGCAAGAGCTACTAAACCTGATTCAATAACATGCCACCTTACCTCAATGTCTTCACTAGCACAGTTGAATGATGTTCTTAGTGCCGCCTCTCGTAATGAGTCTTCATCAATTTGTTGCCAAGATCTTTTCGACACTATCAAATTTTTCAGTTTTGAGATCATACACCTAGAAAAATAATTGAATAAGATCATGCAATGATCGCTCAATCCAATAGGACTCTGATAGCTCATATTACCCACACTTGTAATTAATTTGGAAAATACCAAATCTAGACAAGATTCCTGGTTTTGCGCGAATCTGGTGGGCGACTGCACATGTTGCTCTAACATGAGATCATTTGTAAGAAAATTCCACAAATCCACATCTGACTTGGAAGAACTACTATCCAAAACATAATTCCCGATGTGACCAGCTGAGGGTATATTAAAATCGCCAACTAGTAGATATTCTTCAAGCTCAGAACAGTGACTAATTAGTGTAGAGAATTCATGACTCAATACGGATGATTGCGGCGACCTGTAGCACACGGCAATACCTAAGGGACCTCCGAAGTGTGAAACAATGACTGAGAGAAACTCACACGTGCCCAGTTCATTTTTAAAATTACGAGTGGAAGTAATGTTTAAGGATGTCGTAATATATAGCGCAACACCTCCACCCTTCCGAGACTCTCTATCAGCTCTCACCAAATTATATCCCATAATAGCAATTAAACCATCGGGGATATCACGATGCAGCCATGTTTCAGTGAGAGCCAGGATCGCTGGTTTATTTAAGATGACCCATGCCTTAAGTTCATCAAATTTTGGTAAAATACTCCTTAAATTAGTATAGGCGACACTAATACCAGAAGCAGAGGGTAATTGAGTAGTAATGTTGGATGTGATATCAATGCGCGCTAGATTTCCTAATTGTAAAATGGAATCCCTCGAAGAACTCTCCAAACTCACCAACGCACGAATGGTCGCCGACGAACTACTCGAAAATTTCTTATCATTAGATCAGTCTCTCCATTCGATCTTCTAAATGCTAGATTAGCACGAGCATTATTAAGCAACAATATTTCCTCAACCGAGAGATCTTTAAAAAATTTTGTCGTCTTACCTTTCAAGCGATAACCTCTAGCTAAAACTGCTCTTGTATTATCTGCAGAATCAAATACTACTTTAAGTAATCTAATATACTACTTTAAGTAATTTAATATACTTATTTGCGATATACTTTTTTTAGATAAGCTTTTATAGTACTCATATTCAATTGCGTTACTTATAATTTTGGTGTAGTAGAGCAGCTGTTCGGATTGTTCAAAACGATGTTTTTAGTACCACTAAGTTGTTTATTATCTGACTTGTCGAAGTTTAGAAATTAAAAAATAGGATTTTTTACGTGGCAAATGCGTGCCGGTGCACGCTTACATGACCACAACAAAAAATCTAAGTCATGTGTCGAGAAGGTGGGGTCGAAGGAGATATTTGAATGTTATAAAGGAGGGAGAGCGGCGGACATCGAGACAAAGCTGATTTTAGGCGAGAAGCGGCGACGAGTAAGGATCGGAGGTTAGTAACTTAGGAACTAACATTTGGCATAAATGATTATTTTTATATTTTACAAATGTGTTTTCAAACTTCTTTGATTATTCGAATTAATGAACTCTGAAACAGTCAATATCAAGTTAGTTATATATCTTTTGCATAAATTTATATTTAAATTAAATTTAGAAAAAATATTCATATTTGATCAATTTTTAACGACATCTACCCCCTTGCTTATCTGAACCTGTTTGAACCTGTGAATTGTATTTGAACAATTGTATTTGTTGTATTTGAACCTATGAAGGCGGATTTGGTAAATGAAATACTTAATTAGATCAGATATAACTGAGTATACGTATTTAATACTATATAAATAAATAATAAAGATAAATAATTATAAATAATAAATAATGATATAAGATTTTTTACAATTTATATTTATGTCAAATTAATAATTTATAATTAAATTTAAAATAAAGCAAAGCACAAACACTTGATTAAGCAGTAAACACTTAATTTGTATTGCTAATAAAATAATTAGATAAAAACTTAGATAAATAATTATAAATAATAATTATATACTATAATTATATAATAATTATATTTAGGTAATAAATATAATATTCATATTTATATTTAGAGATAAATAATAAATAATAATATAAGATTTTATACAATGTATATTTATATCAAGTTAAAATTTAAAATTGAAATTTAAAATAAAAGTCAATTTTTAGGAATTGATTAATAAAGAACAGACGATGTATCGGAATAAGGATAAGATGTCATCAGGAGGAACTTCTATGTTCTGTTTTAAATATTAAAATATTTATATATTTTAGTATCCACTATCAATTCACATATTTCAAACAAATGACCGAACATTGAGAAGAGTACATGAATCAAAAAGTACATGAATCAGATCAGATAATTGAAAATAACATACAATTCGCCGTTGAAATCTATTCCAAACAGCATTGATTAAACATATATCCAGTCTAATTAAAAATTAAAACTTGGATCTTTTATACATACAACGAGGAGAATAAAATCACGAATCAAACGACTATATACAAATGGGTCGGAAAAAACAAAAGTCTCAAGTTCCCAACCATGTTGCGTCCAACACCGATGTTAGAGATGTTTCCAATGGATCTGAACAACAAGTCCTTTGCTCAAACAATGATTGTCACACGTGGGTAAGTATTTGGACTTCAGAATCCCAGGCATCTTGCCTTGCAGACAACGAATTCTACTGTGGCTACTGTTCGGCTAAGATGATAAATACGATGAATAGTGAAATAGAGAGTCTCAAGACAAATATATTGAAACTATCTGGCAATGCAGCGATGTCCACACATGCCTCTTCGTATTGTAATAAGTCTCAACCTCGATGCCCAATTCTCCCGCATTCGATTGCCTCTAAGAATGCCAAATCTCCCATCTCTTCTACAGGTATTACTATACATCCTTCAATTTTGCCCAATCAATCAGCTCAATCTTCTGATGTTACTGTCATTGACCATTTGCAACCCAGTATTTCTTTTGTCGTATCAGATAAATCACCTTACATTTCTACCCCTCATTGCGTTTCTACGTCATCATCAGATATTCCATTATCAGATAATCTGAAGGAGCCGCAAATTGTATCGCAGCAAGATGGATTTTGTCAAGTTTATGATAAATCTACCGATACAGTGACGGAGCCGCAAATTGTTACAACTAATGTATGTTCACTCCCCGACACCCCACGTCCCGTCCTTCCTGTCTCGTTTCTCAATAACTTGCATCCATCAATCAAAATCACCTCCACCAGCCTCCACTATCCTTCCACTCATAACCTTTCCTCACATCGCTTGCCACCCGCTTTATTATCATTATCCTCTATGTCTCCCGTCGTCAAACCAAATCCCTCCAAATCATCAACTGCCAGCTCTTCTATCGTGATCTCACCTACTCACGTCAGTCGTCCTCCTTTACGGAAGCGCTTTGCTTCTCGCGATCGTTGCGTCATTGTTACTAATATCACGCCTTCTAACTCCTTATCTCCACAAGCACGTCCGGACCACGATGTTTCCGCCTTCAGATCCATCCTCTCGTCTATTGTTCCTGCGGATAAACCATCCTTTTTCAAGGACATTTCTCCAGTCGCATTCATTCGTCTAAACAAATCTTCTCAATCTAATCCTTCCCAGCCCCCTCTCCTAAAAATTGTTTTCAAGCATCGCTCTCACGCGTCTTCTGTCCTCTCTCAACGATTCAAACTCATGTCATCTTCAACCACTCGAATTTTCCCCGATCGCGCCCCTTCCGAAATCGCTCAAATCTCTTCAGCCCGCATCGAAAAACGTCGTCGCGAGGAAAACGGCAAAACTTCACTCGCCATCCGAAACATAGACGGAAATTTTCAAATTGTCCACACCCGTCCAAAAATTCGATGGCGCTCCATCTCTCCTATGTGTCTTCTCCACTAGACTCTTTCGCCACAGCACACGGTTTCCGCCTCGGTCTCCTCAACACTAGATCTATTCTCAATAAATCCGATCTTATCCTCAACCTATTCACCAAGCAATCCATCGATCTCTTCTGCCTCACTGAATCCTGGCACTCAGATTCCGACGACCTTTCCATTCGCCGTCTGCTCTCTGCCGGTTGCTCCCTAGTCGAATCCGCCCGCCCCCTCAGCTCATGCCCTTCTAAATCCTCTAATCATGGCGGCATCGTCGCATTCGCGCGTCACCCAGCGTCTCTTCGCAAAATCAATCCCCCTTTCAGTCCTTGCTCTTTTGAATTGCTCACTTGTCGTTATTCTAACCCGATCACTCTAGATCTCGCCATTGTATACCGTCCTGGTTCATCAGCTCCTACAGCCTTATTTTTTACCGAACTCGCTGACCTCCTTTCTCATTGTTCTTTGTCCTCAATCCCTTCACTCGTTCTAGGCGACTTCAATATCCGCCTAAACCGCCCCTCTTCCACAGATTCCATCCGCTTCATCAACATTCTATCCAACTACAATTACAAACTAATCTCCACTGCCCCCACACATATACTTGGCGGGGCACTCGACATCATCGCTGTCCCCGATCATTTTGCTGCCCACACCTCACTGTCCATCTCTGATCCTGGTCTATCCGATCACTTTCTTATCACCCTTGATCTCGCTCGCAACCACACCCCTCCTCACACACCTACAATCCTACGTCGCCCTTGGAGAAATCTTGACCTTTCCCTTCTCCGCTCTGCCTTACTCAAATCGTCTCTATCATTACCCACAATAACATATTCATCTCCTCACGATCTCGCCTTTCTTTTCGACTCTGAACTCACATCCACTCTCGATATTCTCTTGCCCTTCAAGTCTCACCCACACCGTCGCTTGCACCGTGCCCCATGGTTTGACATCCAATGCCTACTCTCAAAGCGTCGACTCCGCCATGCTTTTCGAGTCTATCACCGCTCTCTCAGACGCGATTTCCGCTCGATCACTCCGTCTTTCCGTGATTCCTATCTTGCTCTTCGCCGGTCTCATCTCAACCTACTACGTACCAAATGCAACTCCTTCTGGCAGCATAAAATAATCACTTCATTCAACTCTAAGACTCTCTGGCATACTTTTAACTCAATCCTGGCTAGTTCCTATACGCCTTGCAACATCAATGCTAATGATTATTCGTCATTTCTCCAGACTAAAGTATCCACGTTGCTCTCTCACATCCCGGTCTCCATTCTATCCCACTCTGCTCAGTCTAATGTCATCCTCCCGGCACTCTTTCATCTTCTCCCAATCTCACCTACAGAAGTATCATCTGTCCTTATGTCCTTGCCCAACAAAACCTCACCTGCCGATCCCCTGCCTACTCACATATTAAAATCTATATGCTCATCGATATCCTCATTTCTCACAACCTTGTTTAACTCGTCCATCCGCAGTCGTATCTTCCCTTCACACTGGAAATCCGCAATCGTTCGTCCCCTCCTTAAGAAACAATCGCTCGACCCCTCCCTTCCTTCTAGCTATCGCCCCATTTCACTACTCCCTACTCTTTCTAAGCTCTTAGAACGCCTCATCTTAATACAAATCAACGCTTATCTCTCCTCATCCAATCTGTACCCTCCTTTCCAATCCGCTTTCCGCTCTAATCACTCGACAGAAATCGCATGCATAAAAGTGTACAACGACTTACTCATTTCTCGAGACAAGGCTCTATATAGTGTTCTCATCTCCCTGGACCTCTCCTCCGCATTCGACATTGTCGACCACTCCGTCCTCCTTTCTCGCCTTCGTTATGATTACGGCTTTTCTTCCTCCTCCGTAGCTTGGTTCGCCTCATATCTATCTGACCGTTCCTTTCGCGTCTGTTCTAATTCATCATCCTCCCCTCCCATCCCTATTTTTTGCGGGGTTCCACAAGATTCAGTCCTAGGTCCCCTGCTTTTCTCTCTTTTGCTTGGCGATCTCTCTCCATTTATCAAACCTTACTCCTTTAACGTCATGCAATACGCCGATGACATTCTAATCTATGCTCATGCACCCGCACATCGCATACACGATATCGCCATCTCTGCCTCCAACTGTCTCTCTTCTATCTACAAGCGTCTCTCCAATCTCCATCTCGTTCTAAACGCCGAAAAGTCCAAAATAATGTGGATCCTTCCCCGTAAACCAAGCATATCTCCTCCCATTGTATCTTTTGCCTCATCGATCATCCCTGTAGTCCACAATCTCACTTTCTTAGGCTTCCATTTCGATGATCACCTTTCCCTTAAACCCTTCGTCCGTGACAAGGTCCGCTCGTCTAACTTAATTCTTCGTGACATCCGCCGTATCTGCCCCCTTATCGACTTCCGTTCTTGTATGTCTCTTCTTTCATCGCTTCTTTTCCCTAAAATCGATTACTGCCTTAGCCTTTTCGCCAATTCTCCAAAATCCATCATCCTACCCCTACAACGAATAATCAACACCGCCGTTCGAGTGCTCTTTCGCCTCCGTCGCTTCGACCACACATCCACATATTTTGCCCAACTCTCCTGGCCCACCATCCACATCCGCATCAAACTCCGCCTTCTTCTCATTACTTTTCGTCTCATCGCTGTCGGCTCCCCATCGTTCATCAACCTTCCTTTCTTAGACGATACTCGCCCCACCTCGCTATCGCTTCGTTCCTGTCATACCCTCTTACTCCACGTTCCTAATTACTCCAACAACTACGGTCTCCGATCCTTCCTCGTCGCCGCCTCACTCGCCTGGAATCAACTCCCTCTCGACGTCCGCCGTGCTCCCTCTTTTATCACATTCAAACACCTCCTCCGTTCACACCTCGACGCCTAATTCACAGTTTTGTTTTTGTTGTGGTCATGTAAGCGTGCGCTGGCACGCATTTGCCACGTTAAAATAAATCTTTTTTTTAGATAACTGAGTCTACATATTTTATTTAAAAAAATATCAAAAAAGTAAAATATCTAGGGTTAACCGTTACGGTGAATTGTCGGCGAATGTTGACCTGGACAGACTTAAACGTATCCTGAAGAGAGATAGGTTGGCTCTTAAACGGACTCAGCGTCTGTCATTGAATGGAAAAACACAAGTACAACTTAGTGGTACTTGGCCTATCTCAAGATTAGTCTTCTTTTCTAGAGGACGTCCCAAGAGCAAAGACTAAGGTTTCTTAACCTTAGTCTTTGCTGTACATTAGTCTTTGGGGTACTTGGGGGGGAGGTGATAGTGACATCGTATGGTTCAGTCGGAAGGCGGCGCGCTGGTGCGGCCAGTGGGCTCAGATTCCGCTGGACCTGAGGCTGTAAAGTTTTGAAGAAGTCTGTAGAAGTGTTGGCGGTGACAAAATGAATTTTTTGTCGATTTATGTTTTGTGTTGTATTTATATGTTCGACGGTTGTATTAATTAAGAAAATGTTTATTTATTTATACATTATATTTGTAAATTGTGAAATATTTTGTAAAATACTGTTAATTGTGTTCAGTTTTTTCCTTAAAGTTAGATAAAAGTTATAAAATTACATAAAAATCTAATAAAAGCTAAATTCATTTGTAGTGCTTTTTAAATGTACATTAAAATCTCTCTCATTTTATAAGAGAGAATAATTAAGCAGATTTTATGAGTAATTAAGCAGATCAGATAATAGTCTAATAATAAAGTAATTATAATTTTTTTAATTAATAATATTATTAGATAAACACAAAATTTACGATGCAGTCCAACGCCGAATTGGATGCCCTCGTGTGGAATGATCACCACGAATGCAGGCAGAAGTCATCTTAGCAAGGGCGAAACCGATTTTAGTCCTAATAGAACGAATGCTCTCGTTGAACGTAAAGTCCCGTCGCAAAGAAGATAGCATCGCGATTCGTTTAAAAAGGACGGACGCGGATGGACCCATTCCACCATTTGTTGCAAAAATCACAGGAATGAAAACAACATTCTCCATTCTCGACACTCTTTAGCCGTACCTGACAATTTTCCGCTGCTCGTGATAACGGAAGTGATTCGAGATTGGTTTCGATGAATAGGACGGAGCAAGGTGACTAAATATGCAAATGTCCAATAAGGACCGCTCCGTTCTATCACCTGATAGACCGCCGCAACTAATATCATGACGCGCTCCTATATCTGTAGATGTGCTTTGTGCCTCAAAAATTAGTCCATCTGGAACTGGCTGGGGGCCGGGCTCGATTGAAACATTGCTACACACGTATGACAGTTCACTCGCCAAAATATCACGAATAACATAATGACGAATTGTCGGCATACCACCATTTTGGCAAGCCAATGAATGTGTAACATCGAAATTCTGTCCGCATGAACACTGTGATGGTACGTCTGTCGGTCGAAGACCGTACCTCACTGCCACGGTATCCTGGAATTGCTGCTTATTTAAAAGCTGACCCTGATTTACGATGGGTTTAGACGAAAGCCGTGTTAAAGCGCCTTTTCACGCGGAGTAATCCAATATGACGGATTCCGTGTCACACATTAATTGGGCAGCTGACAAGTTCAACCTATGAATCACCTCCCTTTCACTACGTAAGCGTGATGCTATAACCTCCTGAGCCCGCATAAGGTTTTCACCTGTGGCGCCTTCCAACAAAGATCTATACATCTCTCGCGAACAATTATACTCTACTTCCGGATTTCGATGAGGGAATGCAATACCAAGAACTCCAAATCGGAAGGGAAATCAGATTTCTACGTAAAGCATTTGAAATGTACTTCAGCTGATACTCATTCAACGTGCATGTATGCCGGAGGAAATTATATCTAAACTGCAAAAATTGAGTAAGTGCAGTAAATGCAATATGCGGACTATCCTTGGCAACTTGAGTTAGGTTCAAGATTATTGTAATCCACTTAACTGTCTTACTGAACAAAAACTCCGATACGTTACCTCCGTTCCAATTACAGATCTTAAAACTGGTAGCCCGTTATCCACTACATGTAAGTTTGATTCAGCGAACAACCGTGAAACTTCCCAGTGACAACCTTTGTGCACCAACAATCGGCACTTATTTTCGTTCAAAAAATAACCATACTGTAAGCCTATATTGCATATTAAGTTCCACACTTTGAGTAGCTCATCAGCACTTCCCACGAAATGGGCGTCATCCGCAAACCACCTCTGCTGCACACCAGGAATTTCAATTTCAATTCTCTGGATCAACGGGATAGAAGCCACACTGAAGGCAATCATCGCCAGTGTGTCGCCTTGTGTAAAGCCTTCACAAGGTTGTATCTCATCATCACCAAGCCAGAGTAGAGGGTTGCTGCTGTACATGTTCGTAAGAATCGTCGTCAAAGCAGGACAAACATAATCTAAGTATTTAAGAGCGACATTTCGATTTATCGAATTAAATGCATTCTTTGCATCCAACTGCAATATGCAAGACGATTCTCCAGCGTTGAAAATGTCCTTTAGTGGATGTATGGCTGTTTCCACACCGCGAAACCAATCCCCCAGCAAAGATGACCATGGTCGCCCACATACCCTCTTATGCTGCGAATAGATACGCCATATGTGTTAAAGACAGAAAATATCAGCAAAAGATAAAGGAAGGTGGGTATAGCTTCGTCGCAGCGGTCGTCGAGAATTATGGAGGATGGATTTTCCTCGTTCTACTCGAACAAGGAAATCTTTCTGCGTGAACTCATTTCAAATGGATCTGACGCCCTAGACAAAATCAGGTACGAACCCCTGACCAACCCTACCAATCTCGACCCTGCAAGGAGCTCGACATCCATATCATTCCCGACAAGGACAACAAGCAGCTGCACTTTATCGACACAATCATTGGCATGACGAAGGGCGACATTGTGAACAATTTGGGCACGATTGCCCGCAGTGGGACGCGGGCCATTATGGAGGCCCTACAAAGCGGAGCCGACATCAGCATGATTGGGCAGTTTGGAGTATGCTTCTACTCGTCAAATTTGATCACGGACAAGGTCACGGTCGTGTCCAAGCATAATGACGACGAACACTACATCTGGGAGTCGAGTGCGGACAGAAACTTCACGGTGCGCCAGGGCACTAGGGTGAACGTCTGAGCCGCGGGAGAAATATAACACTCTAACTAAAGGAGGACCAGCTGGAGGAGTACCTTGAAGAGCGCGAGATCAAGGACATTGTGAAGAAGCACACACAGTATTTCCAGTATCCTATTATGTCGGTCATGCAGAAGAAGTGCGAAAGGGAGATGTCTGATGACGAGGGTGAGCCCGATGAGTCCGATAAGAATGAGGAAAACAAGATGAACGTGGATGAACTATCCGAGAAAGATGACGAAGAGAAGTCCGAGAAAGACGTCGAGGTGGATGAGATCGGGAACTCGGACGACGAGGCGATTAGTAAGAAGGTCAAAAATAAAAATAAGAGTAAGGAGAAATATATCGACCGAGATGTCCTGAACAAGAACAAATCAATTAGGGCACGCGCCCCTGAAGATATCATATACGAGGAATATGCTTAAATTTACAAGTCGCTCACTAATGACTGGTAGACCATCTCGCGGCAAAGCATTTTTCCGTTGAAGGACAGCTCGAGTTTCGGGCCTTGATTTTTATCCCAAAGCGTGCGCCATTTGGCCTTTTTGAAATAAGAAGCTGAAAAGTAGCTTAAAGTTGTATGTGCGTGAAGTGGTCATTACCGAAAACTGCGTGGAGCTAATGCCGGAGTACCTAATCTTATCAAGGGCATCGTCGACTCCGAGGATTTGCCGCTAAACATCAGTAGGGGACCCTGCGACAAATAAAGATTCTGAAAGTGATTCGCAAGAACGTGGTCAAGCGCTGCCTCGAACTGATTGATGAACTAACAGATGAAAAGATAATTACAACAAGTTCTACAGCCAGTTCTGCCGGAACATCAAGTTGGGCATCCACAAGGACTCGACCAACTGCAAGGAGCTCTCGAAGTTCCTGCGGTACAAAACGAGCGCTAGCAGCGATGAGATGTGTGCCTGGAAGGACTACGTGAATCGGATAAAACCCAACCAGAACGACATTTACTACATCACCGGAGAGAACAAGGATCAGATGGAGAGCAGCGCGTTCGTGGAGCGCGTTTGGAAAAGTGGCTTCGAGGTAATCTATATGATCGAGCCCTCGACGAATATTGCGTTCAGCAGCTCAAAGAGTTTGACGGAAAGAAACTCGTGTCCGTGACCTAGAAGGGCTTCGAATATCCGAGGACGACGAGGAGAGAAAGAAGTTAGGGGCTGACAAGGAGAAATTCGAATCGCTCTGCAATCTCATAAAAGATATCTTAGGCAGCAAAGTCGAAAAGGTGGTTATCTCAAATCGCCTCGTATCCTCTCGATGCTGTATCGTGTCGGGTCGATACGGCTGGTTAGCCAACATGGAACGGATAATGAAGGCACAGGCCCAGCGCGACATGAGCACTACGGGCTACATTGCCACGAAGAAGAATATGTAGATCAACCCTGATAACTCTATTATGAAGTGCCTGCAGGCGAATGACACGGGTGACAAGTCCATGAAGGATTTGGTGGTTCTGCTGTTCGAATCGAGTCTATTGGCGTCCGGCTTCAGTCTGGAGCACCCGGAGATATACTGGGAACGCATCAATTGGATGATTGAGCTCGGGATCGGGATCGATGACGATGCTGATGCGCTTCTGGACGGAATTGAAGGAAAGGGTAATGCTGCAGCCGTTTCGGCCGACGAGAGCGACGCGACGCGCATTGATGATGTTGACTAAGATCAAACGTTATAAAATTTGATCTTCAAAGTTTATATGTATTATTTTCAAAATCTAGAAAACAAAGTTTAATACATCACAAATGTACGAAATAAATATAATAAATTATAAGTTACATCTTTCTATTGAAAAACGTGTTCTTCATTTAGCATGTTGCTTCTATCTGTCATTAACTGCCCAATTTTTCTCATTTATTTTTCCCGCCTTTTATGGGCATTGATATTGTCTTTCGATAAGATTGTATATTTAAAACATTCATTTCCATGTAGCAGTGCATGTTTTACTGCGGCATCTTGCATGCTACTTTTCTGCAGTATATCAGCTATCCTATTATTTAGTCTTACCTAAAGGCATCTCGAACTTTCACCAACATACTGTGCATTGCAAACAATGCATTCTGCTTAATAAATTTGAAAATATTCCACCAAATTTTCAATCAAAATCAAAAGAACTAAAAACGGCATTGAAAGAACTGAAAAATAATCAAAACATCGTCATTAAAAAAGCGGACAAATCAAAACAACCCGTAATTTGGGCAAAACATGGTTAAATGTCTGAAGGAAACATACAGCTTGAAACGCGTATTTACGAAGAAGGTATAAAATCATTGTTGAATATAGCTGTCAAAAACGTTAAAGATCATTTGGAACGTCATGTTTCGTTACAATCGATAGATATATCAGAAATGAATTCATTATTTTGTCACGAATCTCAATTTGGTCAATTTTATGTTGCCTAAAATCCACAAAAACGACATACCATGTAAAGGCCGACCAATTATTGACAACCTAAATTGCCCTACAAAATTATTATTTACTTACATTCACAAACAATTGAAAGCTATTTTACCAAATGTACCAGCGCATATCTTAAATACACAAGATTTTCTAAAACTTATTAATACCATAAAACATGTAATACCGACAAATGCTCAATTAATCACATTAGATGTATCATCTCTAAATACTAATATTAATACTAATTTTAACTTCGCAACGTTAAAAATTATGACTTAAAAGTTACATGTACTCAACCATATTGGAAAAATACGTAAGTACTAATGATTTCAATTTTAGATCTTTTAAATGTAACAGAAAAAATTGTATAGTTTGTGATGTTATAAATAATAATAATTGTATCGTAAGTAATACGACAAACAAATGTTTTTCATTAAATATTAATAATAATTGTAACTGCAATACCGCAGGTGTAGTGTATCTTATACAATGTACATGTGGATTGCAATATATAGGAAAAACATATCAAATGTTAAAAACTAGGTTTAGGCAACACATATATAATATACAGCATAATAGTCAAACTATATTTCATAAACATATGAGATTAATAGGACATGATATTAAAAACTGTAAATTATTTATTTTAGAACATATTATCGAAGAAAACATTTCAATATTAAATCAAAAACTATTAGAAAAAGAAGATTTTTGGATTAAAACGCTTAATTCCATGTACCCATTAGGATTGAATGACGTGGTACAAGGAATTGGCAGAAGTAGTATAATACATAATAAACAACTATATTATAATAATCCAGTTAAACGCAAACCAAGAAGTCATGGTGATAAAAGGAATAGGAAAAATAGAGTTAAAAATATTAAAAAAGATATGTATATAAATGAACAATTAGAAATATTAAAACAACTTTTAAGTGATAATAAGCTAAAAGATCTTTATGTAAATATAAGAAGTTTTTCTAAAGATATCATATGTTCAATAAATCAAAAATTAATTAACGACTATGATAGGCTAAGTTGTATAAAAGACAGTTATTGTAATACAAAATACTATAATCGTACAATAAATGTTAATAATAACAATAGAAAATATACATTAACCATAAACTTCATTAATAAATGTATAGATAACATAAATATAGGTAGACTTTTTAATAATTCTAAAAGTAAAGAAATAATAGGGTCAGATTTAAGTAAATATATTCCTGAAATAAGGTATAAACTCCTACCACCATTTGGACGAAAAATTTGTAATTATAATAAAGAATTAAAATCAATATGTAACGATAATATTAGAAACATAATGGAAACAGAATGCAATTGTAAAAGTCTTAGTTTTGATAAAATAAATGAACATATATGTACCCATAATCTGGAATTAATTGAAAATTGTGAATTAAAAAAGCTGCTATCAAAGGGGTATAAATATAGATTAAATAATAGTAACGACAAAAATAAAATTTACAATTCGTTATATAATAACTTAAATGATTACTTTAGTAGGCTGATTAATAGTGAAAGCACGAATATATCTAAGATAAAAATTTGGAAAGATTATATATTTGATAAAATTAAAAATAAAATGAAAATAACAAACAATTATAAAAGGAAAGATAAAATTAATAAAGATATGTATAAAGAACTTACTAAATTAAAGGATAACTATATAATAACAACTATTGATAAAGCTAGTAATAACTTTGTCTTCATATGCAAAAAGCTTTATTATGATTTAATAATGAAAGAGGTTAATTCTAATGATTTAAATGTAAATCCAACATATGAACGTAGTGAGTTGAGTTTTGAAACAATTATTACAAGTCACTGTTCTATAATGGATAAAAAGGGTATAAAGGTTGAATCAGATAATAAAACTATACCTATATTATATTGGAATCCAAAATTACATAAAAATCCAATAAAACCTAGGTTCATATGTAGTGCGTTTAAATGTACATTAAAACCACTTTCTGTCTATATGAATAAAATACTTAAAGTAATTAAAGCACACTTTAAAAAATATTGCAAGGTAATCGAAATTAATACTGGTATAAAACACTATTTCAGTATTAATTCTACAAAAGAATTTTTAGAACAGACAAAAGGAATAAATTTTCAAAATATAAATACATACGATTTTAGTACGCTTTATACAAATCTAGATTTAGTAGATATTAAAGAAGCGTTAGTAAAATTAATTAATCTTATATTCGGAAAAAGATATACATATATATGTTATAATAATTATAACGCCTATCTAACAAAAATTAAACCATCAAATAAATATAAATATATGGATAAAATTGAATTAATAGAATCCTTAAATATTTTGATAAATCAAAATTATTTAAAAGTAGGGACATCTATATTTAGACAAGTAAAAGGTGTTCCAATGGGTGGTAATAGTAGCCCAATTATAGCTGACTTGTTTTTAAGCTTTATAGAATATGAATTTGTTCATAACTGTGTAAAAACTAAATCTAAACAATATAAATATATGAAATATATGTTTCGATACATTGATGATATATGTGTATTTAATTCTAATAATTTTTATTCAATTAGTGAGCACATTTATCCAGAAAGCCTTATTCTTAACAAAACCAATATTAATGATAAAGAAGGTGTATATCTAGATATGAACATTAAATTAACATTAACTAAAACTACTATTAATTTATATCGTAAAGATGACATATTTAAATTTACAAGAAACATATTTTTGCATGAGCATTCATGCATACCATATAATATAAAATATAATACATTAAATAATGAAATTTTAAGAATTGCAACAATATGTAATGATATTGGCTTTCTTCAAAATCATTTAAATAATTTAATAGATACATATTTTAAACTAGGTTACTATAAAAATAACATCAAGCAGAAAATAGTAAAATATATAAATCAACACAATAATATAAAGAATAAATTTAAACTCTTAAGTGGCAAATTTTTATGGATGGATAATAAATAATATACTTTGTATTAGAATAAGATACTAGATAGTTATTTCAGAGGAAATACATCATTAGCATGTATTTGGCCCCGCTGCTATGTTGGGTAGAGGAGTTAGGGGCCGAAACCTGATAGCATAGCAGTTCCTCCTGATGACCTCTAATTCTTATTCTGATACAACGTCTGTTATTTATTAGTCAATTCATAAAAATGACGTTTATTTTAAATTTCATTTTTTTTTTAACTTGATTTAAATTATAGAAAATCTAAAAACAATTATTAATTTTATTATTTAATTATTAAATTTTGATTTAGCATTATTATGTTTTGTTTATTTTATAATTATATTAAATACGTAGACTCAGTTAGCTGATTTGATTCCACATAAAGATGGGATATATTACATTGATCAGAAATTGAAAGACAGTAATTTTCCAAATAAACAGACAGTTTATATCAGAATCTGTGACAATAATTCTTGAAAATAACGTTTTTCAATTTGGAGATAGATACTTCAAGCAGATCCACGGTACGGCAATGCGCACACCCATGGCACCGGTGTACGCCATTATATACATGGATTATTTCGAGTAAGAGAAACTAGAATCTGCAAATTAACGCCCCCCCCACACTGGTGGCGTTACATTGATGATATATTCATGTTATGGAATGAGTCAGATCATGACTTAGAAATGTTTATTGCATATCTTAATGACTGTCCACTGACTTTCACAGTTAATAAATGTGTTCCCCTTCCTTTCTTGGATGTAGAAATATGTTAAGATAATAAAGGAAAATATTATACAACGAAACACAGAAAGTAAACATCAAACAATATGTTTTTGCATAGTTTAAGCTGCCATCCCCTAAAACGAAGAAAAATATGATATGCAACGAAGCCTTGAGTATATTAAAAATTTGCGACAAAATTTGTTCCAAAGAAGAGCACTGATCGTATTTGACTAAATCACTTCTAAGCAGATGATACGACAAATTAATTATCTATAAGCAAATTTTAAAGGCCAGGAGATGTTATGATGTTAAGTTTATTACTGGCAATCAAAATAATGCGAAGAATAAAGCTATATTTGTGCTAGAAGATCATACAGCTTTAAAATTTCTTTAGAGAGTTCAAAAGAGCCTACGATAGAATAAACGTGAAAGGACTTATACCAACTAGTGCGCTTTATACAAACTCAGTGTGCTTATAAGTCCAACTTAGTGTGCCTAGTCCAACTCACTGGACTTACACCAACTCCGTGTGCTTTTTGGTTGCTAAATTAGAGGTAACCCATACTCGTAAATCTTTGTAACTATCGACACTTTCCACAATACAGCCCTTATATTTGTAACAAGCTGATGTTAGTTGCTTGCGAGCAATACCAATAATACGCATGTGTTTGCATTTCGAAACATTTATCACAAACTTGCTAGAAGCCGCCACAACTCCACATTATCTACGCCAGTTCGCAAATTATCAACATCCTCACATGAATGAATGGGTCACCATATTTTTAAATCATCTGCATACAAACATTATCGAGAGCGAATACACACAGGCAAATCGTTAACATAAATGCTGAATAAAAGCGGACCCAAAACTGAACCTTGAGGTACTTCAAGATGTAATTCTCTAGACACAGACAATTACTCGAAAGCAACGATTACGAAGAAATTCTTAAATCCAATCAACAAGTATGTTTAGGAGTCCAGTTTTGACAAGCTTCTGAAGAAGTAGACAATGATCTACTCTATCAAAAGCTTTTTAAAAGTCGAAGAATATAATGTCTGTATCGGTATAGTGTGCTTTATTCGCTGTCCAATCAAGATGAGCATCAAGCAAATTTGAAACAGTTGGATAACCCTCGCGAAATCCGTGCTGATTATGGACTAAAGTTTTTCTACGTGAAAAAACTCAATCATGTAACGATTTACAAACCTCTCCAACACTACAGCAAATGCAATTAATGCTTAAGGCCTATAATTCTCGACGGAAGAGCGATATCCCTTCTGAAAGTAGAGAAGAACAATTGACTACTTCCACACATTGGGACGAGATCTTTCTAAGATTGACTGGCAAAAAAATATTCACAGAGAGGAACGCAAATAGAGCTTGCTTATCTGCGCAAATAAACAGAAGGTAGTAAGTCACAACCTCTTGAATTATTTGCTTATATACAGCGTAATTCGAAATAGACTACTGAAAAACAATAGTGTACCGCAAACTCTTCAGCTAGGTCATTCGCGGAAATGTCATAAAAGTAGTGAGAAATCGAAGAATCAACAGATCCCCTACTTGATAGGTACTGAAAAAGGACCTTTGAATCGTATTTACACTGCTTAGCTAATGCATTCTCAAATGCACACCGCTTCTTTCTCTTCAATGAATTGAATAAATTCTTGTCTGCTTAAAAACATCATAACTACACTCTCCAACCTTAAAAAGGATTGAGATCTAATATACTTTTTTTCTCAACCTTAAAAAAGATTGAGAACTAATATACATACATTCCAGATCAATCCAGTTCCAGATCAATCCAGTTCCAGATCAATCCAGTTCCAGATCAATCCAGTTCCAGATCAATCCAGTTCCAGATCAATCCAGTTCCAGATCAATCCAGTTCCAGATCAATCCAGTTCCAGATCAATCCAGTTCCAGATCAATCCAGTTCCAGATTAATCCAGTTCCAGATATCCAGTTCCGCTCGCTCCTCTTGCAGAATTTTTAGAGTTAATGAGAGGACGTAAGAAAACAACTAAGACCGACACCAACTATGGACAACTGCAAGTACAGTGCTCGATACACGACGGAAGCGTGTGAAGAACAATCGCCTGTGACTAGAATAAGTCTAAAGAAGACTTCGTATGTGGTTTTTGTGCCAACAAACTAATCCGCAACATTTCCAATAAGGACATATCAACATCCAACACAAGATATATTCTCAATAAATCCGATCTTATCCTCAACGTATTCACCAAGCAATCCATCGACCTCTTCTGCCTCACCGAATCCTGGCACTCAGATTCCGACGATATTTCAATTTGCCGCCAGCTCTCTGCCGGTTGATCCCTAGTCAAATCCGCCCACCAGCTCAGCTCAGTCACTTCTACATTAACTAATCATGGCGGCATCGTCGCATTCGCGCGTCACCCCGCGTCTCTTCGCAAAATCAATCCCCTTTTCAGTCTTTGCTCTTTTGAATTACTCACGTGTCGTTCTTCTAACCCGATCACTCTAGATCTCGCCATTGTATACCGTCCTTGTTCATCAGCTTCTACATCCTCAATTATTCCTAAACTCGCTGACCTCCTTTCTCACTGTTCTTTATCCTCAATCTCTTCACTTGTTCTAAGCGACTTCAACATCCGCCTAGGTCGCCCCTCTTCCACGGATTCCATCCGGTTCATCAACATTCTATCCAACTACAATTACAAACTAATCTCCACTGCCCCCACACATATACTTGGTGGGGCACTCGACATCATCGCTGTCCCCGATCATTTTGCTGCCTACACCTCACTGTCCATCTCTGATCCTGGTCTATCCGATTACATTCTCGTCACCCTTGATCTCACTCACAACCACACCCCTCCTCACACACCTACAATCCTACGTCGCCTTTGGATAAATCTTGACCTCTCCCTTCTACGCTCTGCCTTACTCAAATCGTCTCTATACTATCACACGATAACATATTCATCTCTTCACGATCTCGCCATTCTTTTCGACTCTGAACTCACATCCACTCTCGATCTTCTCTTGCCCTTCAAGTCTCACCCACACAGTCGCTTGCACCGAGCCTAATGGTTGGACATCCAATGCCTACTCTCAAAGCGTCGACTTTGCCATGCTTTTCGAGTGACGTGATTTCCGCTCGATCACTCCGTCTTTCCGTGATTTAATTCGCTCTCAGCCGTCTTCGTACGCTTTTCAAGCGTTTTCGTGTGTTGAATATTTCTAGAAGATGATGCAATCAAGATAAGATTATATTGCCGTAAGTAAAGATTCCCATTTGTATGTTATTAATTGTAATTAATTTGAACACATAACTTTTTTGATGTATAGTTTTTTTAATTTAAATTTGTTTATTTTAACACAATACAAGATTCCCGCCAATGGGTCATTAACTCAATCATATTTATGTTCTGTACAAATAAAATTGCTTCACTCCGGTAAATCTCACAACGCAGGTCCAGTTTCATTTTGTCCATAGTAGCTCCTTGGTTTATTAAGTAGTTAGGATTTCCCTATGCACCAGGAATTACACCAGATAAGAGCGCATCCAATGAGTCTTTTCATCTTAGCAATAATATCAGGGTAAGCACGAACCTCTGAAGCTTCTCGGAGTGCTATATATAACAGTCCGGGAATATATTATATATATTCTCGGAGTATATTCACTTGTATATTCTGAATGTACAATAATAACCATCTATTTAAAAAGTTCAAGCAAAATAAAAACCCAAATTATACGCTCTAAATTAAAAGGTAGATAATCGAATAACACACAAACGAATACCATGTGAACGACCGAGATGTAAAACTTGTCCAGTTATGAATACATGTCATGAATACATCAGTCAACAGACTAATCTTAAATACAAATTAAAATATTCATGTACTTGCAAAGATAGAGGTGTAGTTTATTTAGCAGAATGCATTGTTTGCAATGCACAGTATGTTGGTGAAAGTTCGGGATGCATTTCGAAATGAATAAATAATAGGATAGCTGATATACTGACAAACGTAGCAAGATGCCGCAGTAAAACATGCACTGCTACATGGAAATGAATGTTTTAAATATACAATATTATCGAAAGACAATAGCAATGTCCATAATATGCGGGAAAAGAAATAAGAGAAATGAATGTTTTAAATATACAATCTTATCGAAAGACAATAACACAAAAAATGCTGTGCAACGATCGTTTTGGAGCTTCAAAGGACTACGAAAAACACACACTCAAATAAACGATTACAATTGGATCTTCTGGAATAAAGGTTAGTGACTTAACTGCTCTTAATCGGGAAATGGTGAAGCTTCCTCCTATAAAAAACTAGTTAACCTAGTGAACGTTACCCATTCTATTGCAATACAAAAAAAAAACAATTCTTTAATGAATTCTTGAGGAAATTTATAAACTTACAACCTAACAGAATCATGATTAATTCCGCCAAAGTAATACATAATTACTATAGAATTTCCGTGGTTTCTTCTGACATAGCAACCTCCTACAATAAATTCTTAATAGAAAATTGTTCCAACAAGGGAACACTGGTATCAAATAAATTAATGCAGCAAACCGCAGAATTAGGAACGACTATCTTATTCACAAACCACCTTCTCCCACCTTTCATTGTTCAACAACTAATTCTCTCCTTGACATTTTACTGCTACATAAGATGTGGTTGTTGAAACCTATCTTTACTGAGCAGTCGCGACAACAACATACCACCTCTCATAACCTAATTCGATGTCGGATAGAGGAAGATACGTTGCTTAGAAGGAGGTCTTCATTTTGATCCTATTAGAGTGACATTTCAGGCAGATATCCAACTGTTCCGTAGAATTGGTAATAAGAGTTTGACCTAATTTAATTCCAACCTCTCATCACAAGCTACCGCGTTACTTTAGACTACCTATAAAGGTCGAATATACAATCCCACTACAACAAAACTCAAGGTCCTTGCTAAAATACTACACCTTCCTAATTTCTCTGTTTCCGCCAGACAGGTCCTCTCGAATGAATACTGGAGCACTAGATATATGTTCCAGCTGAGTAAAAATAGGGCGAGCATTGCTCGTCTTAATCTTTCTCAGTCTTCATTTTGGAAGATATTCAAGAAGGAGAAATTTGTCTGCTGGAAAGATAGAGCCTTGGTTTGGATTGGTAGCAAAGGCCTTGACAAAGTTTTAGAAGAGTCACTATTCTTACATAATTATGGAGCCACCAAATCTCTCCAACCCATCCCGCCTTAGTATGACTTCAGGAGTAGGGATCTATCTGTCACAGATATCCTAAACTCCTAGGGGGCACTTCCGGGCACCTCCAAATCCCACGCGCCACTCTCCACTCGAATCTGTCAGCTTTTGACAAGCTGTCAGAGAAAGGAGGTCGCCATCACAATGCCATTAGCCTCCCCGTCCGATATTGCTGGCATACATATTAGCCGACGTGTGTTTTTACCCAAAAAGAAATCGATTTCATGTCCTAAATATCTGCGACCCATTTTAATTCTAAACTCCATCATCTACATTTACGAAAAAGCGCTTGCGCGAAAAATGCGCGACCATCAATGAGGCGAAATTTAATCCCACCAGGTTTTCATGGCTACGTAAAAGATCGCTCGCTCCATTCAGCAATAGGTGAAGTGCATCAGTTTTGTCAAGATAACAGTCATCAGCTTGTTGTAGCTGGTGACTTTCTTGATTTTTCTGCTGCATTTGACCGCACTTCCATTCCTTTTGCTATCTCTTCTCTCAGGTCCATTGGGTTGCATGCGAGAATTGTTAACATGGTGGAAATATTGTTGTATATCAAGCGATTCTTCTATGAAGATGACCCTGATGCACGTCAGTTCTACCCTATTACGGGTGTGCTTCAAGCATCCCCGCTTTCTCTAATCTTGTATCATGCTGCCTCCATTATACTCTACAAAAAATTTCAACGAAATCAACATCTAGTCGTACACGCTGATGATACCATAGCCCTGTTCTCTGGACGCAGGTGCAATAATGTAGTCTCTGACATCAACCGCTTCTTTTTAAGATTAAAAGACAAGCTACCCATATCCAATCTTGTTATCATTTCCTCGAAATCGCAGGTGGTCGTCTTTCATTGCGTCCCTGCCACCAAAAAGAAGCTTATGAGATTAGCACTCTCTATACTCTCCTTCATTTTGCAGCCTCAACCACTCCCTACCTTCACAAGTCGAGTAAAATACCTGGGGTTCACCATTACGATAAACTGGTCAGCGATAGTTGACCTGGATAGACTCAAACGTATCCTGAAGAAAGCTAGGTGGGCCCTGAAACGGTCTCAGCATCTGTTATTGAATGGGAAAACCCAAGTGCGCCTCTCGGGTACTTGGGCTATCTCGGGATTAGTCTTTTTTGAGGACGTCCCCCAGACCAAATACTAAGGCTTCTCAAGCTCCTCATCTCGCGATTACCGAGCATAGTCCGCCTCGATTGGATTCTTCGGGAGGTGAGAGACCCCGGGAGGTTTAATCGGAGAGCGGCGTGTCGGATTGGATGGAGGGACAGATCCCTGTGGACCTAAAGCCGTGACACAATGAGGACACCATTAGCGACCGACTTACCTTGTTGACTCTGTTTTTCTTTTGCATGTTTTCTTTTAAAAACCTTTTTTAGTGGTTGTATAGTTATTAATAAAATCTTTATTATTATGAAAGACAATAACAATGTCCATATTATGCTGGAAAAGAAATGATAGAAATTGGGCAGCTAATGACGGATAGGAGCAACATGCTAAATGGAGAACACGTTTTTAAATGGAAAGATTTGACCTAAAATTTAAAACTTTTATTTCGTACATTTGGGATGTATTTTACTTCATCTTCTAGCTTTTGAAAAGAATACATAAACTTTGAAGATCAAATTTCATAACGTTTGATCTTAGTCAACATCTTTCATGCGCGCGTCGTGTCGCTCTCGTCGGCTAAACCGGCTGCGGCATTACCCTTTCCTTCAATTCTGTCTAGAAGCTCATCAGCATCGTCATCGATTCCGAGCCCGAGCTCCTTCATCCGATTGATGCGTTCCGAGGATCTCTGCGGGTGCTCCAGACTGAAGCCGACCGCCAACAAACTCGATTCGAACAGCAGAACCACCAAATCCTTCATGGACTTGTCACCCGTGTCCTTCGCTTGCAGGCACTTCATAATAGAGTTATCGGGGTTGATCTACATATTCTTCTTCGTGGCAATGTAGCCCGTAGTGCTCATGTCGCGCTGTATATATTTATATATATCACACTGATTATATTAATATAAATATATAAAGGCGAACTAAGCCGAAACGTAAATAAAACAAATATTGTATCACCCTAGTTTTGAGATAAAAAATTCAAAAAGAATGTGTAGTTGTATTCAAGGAAATTTTAGGCGGTGGTTTAACCCTTATATATAACTCTGGTGATTTATCCAGGGAGCCTCATTCTTAATAAAACTAATATTAACGATAAAGGTATATATCTAGATATGAACATTAAATTTACATCAATTAAAACTACTTTTAATTTATACCGCGTTTATTTTATGCATAATTCATCAAGCAAAAATTAAGCAAATCGAAAGAAGTCAACATAAAATTTATTGTTACAAATTTTTGATAACTACTGCGATTATCATCAGGAACATAATAATGCGCACATTGCAATCAAAAATAGATAGCGAATAATGATATGGAAGAAAGCAACTGTCAAGTTTGCCCGAAAAAATGAACTTGCGATTAGTTGTTAGATGGCTTGGAACATCTGGTTTATTGCCCTCAAATTTTTTGGCATAAAAAATTTGAGGGCAATCGTCATATCTTGCGATTGCCATATCACAAGATAATCGCCTCCTTAATTTTCTTTATAGTCTTATCACTTTTGTGAGCTATAATCTCCGCGCCGGCAAAATTTATATCGTGCTGAATGTTCACTCCAGAAGAATCTATTTACATATCGCGTTTCAGACCTAGAGTGCCTAACAGATCTCTTGTTGTAACTTATTGTTGCATTATAGGAGCTTTCGAAACAAACAGCGATTTCACCATTATATTATATTCATTTTTACGGTCATCTTCAGTTAGTCAATAACTAAGCATTCGCAGGAATAATGAGCGAGCAGCCAACATTTGTAACGTGTCGGCTGAACTTTTTCACCCACAGTCAAGCTAACGACCTGAGCGCAAATTGTTATTATAATAAGAAACAATTTTGAATGCTAAATAAAATTATTTGATCAACAAATTATAATTACAAATCATAGTACAATCTTTTGACATTGAAGATTAGAACTCTTCGTTTGTATGCACACTTAAGGATCCCGTATGCTCGTCGTGGTTTGACGTCTTTCCAAAACCGCCGTGTCCGGAATCAACGACATCCATGGTGTCCACTTCACTCATATCCTCAAAGTCTTTGTCATTTTATGAAACAAGTTTGAATAAAAAATTATTATTTTTTCATTTTTAATTTTTTTCACTTAGACTCAGTTGGCTGATTTGATTAAAAAAATCGCTTTATTGTTTAAATTATAAATTTTTAATTATATTTTGTTGATTTGTGTATTGTAAATTTAATATTATAATAATATTTTGCTGGTTTATACTTTTTCATTATAAAAATAGAAAAATTTATTAAACTTGCTTGAAAATTAGCAGAAAAAATTGTCGTATCAAGAATACATAGTTTCAGTATTTATGACAGAGGTTATATTACTGTGAAAACAAAGTCCACAGGTCAATAATAACTTGTCAGGCCGGAACCAATATCATAGCAGTTCCTCCTGATAACGTCTAATCTTTATTTTTATACATCGTCTGTTATTTATTAGTCAATTCATAAAAATGACGTTTATTTTAAATTTCAATTTTTTTTATTTAAACTTGATTTAAATTATAAAAAATCTAAAAACAATTATTAATTTTATTATTTAATTATTAGATTTTGATTTAGCATTATTATTACGTTTTGTATTTTTTATAAATCTATCAAATTTAAATTTAAATTTTAAATTTTAAATAATAAATAATAATATTATAGTAAAATTAAGTAATATAGTAATATTGTAGTAATAATATGCAATATTATTGTATATAAATATAATTATTTATCAGCTCTTATCAGATTTATTTATCAGATTTATATTTATCAGCTCTTCTATTCTAGAATATTTTAATTTGTATTTAAGATTAGTCTGTGGACGGATGTATTCATGACATGTAATGTTGTAGTAATAATATAGTAATATTATAGTAATAATATTATGGTAAAATTAATTAATCTTATATTCGGAAAAAATATACATATATATGTTATAATAATTATAACGCCTATCTAACAAAAATTAAACCATCAAATAAATATAAAATAAAATTCAAATAAAATTAAATTAATAGAATCCTTAAATATTTTGATAAATCAACATTATTTAAAAGTAGGGAAATCTATATTTAGACAAGTAAAAGGTGTTCCAATGGGTGGTAATATTAGCCCAATTATAGCTGACCCTTTTTTTAAACTTTATAGAATATGAATTTGTTCATAACTGTGTAAAAACTAAATCTAAACAATATAAATATATGAAATATATGTTTCGATACATTGATGATATATGTGTATTTAATTCTAATAATTTTTATTCAATTAGTGAGCACATTTATCCAGAAAGCCTTATTCTTAACTAAAACCAATATTAATGATAAAGAAGGTGTATATCTAGATATGAACATTAAATTAACATCAACTAAAACTACTATTAATTTATATCGTAAAGATGACATATTTAAATTTACAAGAAACATATTGTTGCATGATCATTTATGCATACCATATAATATAAAATATAATACATTAAATAATGAAATTTTAAGAATTGCAACAATATGTAATGATATTGGCTTTCTTCAAAATCATTTAAATAATTTAATAGATACATATTTTAAACTAGGTTACTATAAAAATAACATCAAGCAGAAAATAGTAAAATATATAAATCAACACAATAATATAAAGAATAAATTTAAACTCTTAAGTAGCAAATTTTTATGGATGGATAATAAATAATATACTTTGCATTAAAATAAGATACTAGATAGTTATTTCAGAGGAAATGCATCATTAGCATGTATTTGGCCCCGCTGCTATGTTGGGTAGAGGAGTTAGGGGCCGAAACTTGATAGCGTAGCAGTTCCTCCTGATGAGCTCTAATTCTTATTCTGATATAACGTCTGTTATTTATTAGTCAATTCATAAAAATGACGTTTATTTTAAATTTCATTTTTTTTAACTTGATTTAAATTATAGAAAATCTAAAAACAATTATTAATTTTATTATTTAATTATTAAATTTTGATTTAGCATTATTATGTTTTGTTTATTTTATAATTATATTAAATACGTAGACTCAGTTAGCTGATTTAATTGATATAAATATAAATTGTATAGAATCTATAATGCTATAAATTTCGACCCCTAGAAGAATAGGGGCCGAAACCTGATAACATATCAGATCCTTCTGATGACCTCTAATCTTTATTCTTATACATCGTCTGTTATTTATTAGTCAATTCATAAAAATTGACTTTTATTTTAAATTTCAATTTTAAATTTTAACTTGATATAATACAAAATGTTATAATAATATTTTGCTGGTTTATACTTTTTCATTATAAAAATAGAAAAATTCATTAAACGTACTTGAAAATTAGCTGAAAAATAATGTTGTATCAAGAAAAAATAGTTTCAGCATTTCAAACAGAGTTTATATTATCGGGAAAACACAGTCCACAGGTCAATAATAACTTCTCAGTAGAACAAATCAGATCAAAAACAACAAATCAGATCAGCTAATCGAGTCTACGCATTTTATACTATATAAATTATTTTTAAATTATAAATTATCAATAAATCATTTTTTTATTTTAAAGTCGTAACTAATAATACATAGTTTCAGTATTTCTGACAGAGGTCATATTACCGGGAAACCAAAAAAATAATTGTATGTTTATTAGAAACGAAAATTTTTTTTGTACGTTTGTCGTTTACTAATGAGATTCTGAAGCTATTGTAATCTTATTCGGATTGATGTAAAAATGATGCAGCAGTTTCAATATTGAAATTGAATATATTTATGAATTGAATAATACATAATATGCGTTGTATTGAATAAGGAATAGATGTCATCAGAAGGAAAACATATATGTTACATCTTGTTGTCATAGTTACAAAATCATAAATAAAAGAAAATAGTTTCACTCTTAAGACCAAATAATCAAGTCAAATATATGAAACTTCGCATTTTATACAATATATAAATTTAAAATAAAGATTAATAATTATAAATAATAAATAATTATATAATAATAAATATATTACCGGGAAAACAAAGTCCACAGGTCAATAATAACTTGTCAGGCCGGATCCCAATAACATAACAGTTCTTACTTATGACCTCTAAGCCTTATTTTTATACAACGTCTGTTATATTTATTACTCAATTCACAAAATTGACTTTTATTTTAAATTTTAATTTCAAATTTTAACTTGATATAAATATAAATTGTATAGAATCTTATATAATAATTTTTTATATATAATTATTTATTTTATTTATTATTATTTTTAATTTTTATTTATTAAAAATAGTGATTAAAAATATTAAATAATTTAAAATATTTTATTTAAAATCGTTGGCGGAAAATTGTTATGGATGGATAATAAACAATGTGCTTTGTATAAGAATAAGATAAAAAATAATCAAATTTCATCAAAGGGAATACGTCACTACCACGTATTCAGCCCCGCTGCTATGCTGGGTAGAGGAATACGGGCAAAAACCTGATAGCATAGCAGTTCCTCCTGATGACCTCTAATTCTTATTCTGATACAACGTCCATTATTTATTAGTCAATTCATAATAATGACTTTTATTTTAAATTTCAATTTTTTATTTTAACTTGATTTAAATTATAATAAATCTAAAAACAATAATTAACTTTATTATTTAATTATTAAATTTTGATTTAGCATTATTATGTTTTGTTTATTTTATAATTATATTAAATACATAGACTCAGTTAGCTGGTTTGATATCTGTTTTTTAACATATCAATCTGATAAGATTTAAATTATAGAAAATCTAAAAACAATTATTTATATTATTATTTAATTATTAAAATTTGATTTATCATTATTATGTTTTGTTTAGTTTATAATTATATTAAGTACGTAGACTCAGTTAGCTAATTTAATCTATATAATTTAGATTTATTTTTAAACAGTTATGAACAAATTCATATTCTATAAAGCTTAAAAATAAGTCAGCTATAATTAAGTTTGTCAACAATTACCTTCGATTTTATCAATTTTAATAGCTGATTTAATCCTTCAGTGGAATTCGGGAGGAGATTCCGCCCTTAGCCTTCTATCTGGTAGAGATGCAGATGTTATACCTTCAGAGGACGCGGTCTCCACGTATCCCTCAAGACATTACTCGATTTATCTTATAGCATATAATCACCCACCTTACTCCGTACATAACCCACCTCACTCCATTTCATCTCACGGTATTTTATCCCTGGTAAAGAGCTCCTTAAGATAATCCATCTTATTAAACTACTCTTGTCCATCCCTGTATTGTTTAGCTATATCACTGTAAAAACGGTAAACGCATCAGTATAGCCAATATCTACATTTGGCCAGGAGAGATTAACAAGAACAGTGAATTTATCCGACCCGGATAAATTCACAAAATCCGTAACCTGCTGGATCGTATATTGAGTAGCGGTTATGACAGGATACTTGGTGACTTGAACGACATAACTGGTCGTTGGATTAATGCAGCAATCCGCAGAACCAGGAACGACTATCTTATTCACAAATCACCTTCCCCCACCTTTCATTGCTCAACAAATAATTCTCTCCTCGACATATTACTGCTTCATAAAAAGTGGTTGTTGAAACCCATACGTAGTAAGCAGTCGCGCCAACATCAGACCACCTCTCATGACCCTTTTCGCTGGCGAATAGAAGAAGATACGTTGCTTAAAAGGATGTTTCACTTTGATCCCATCATAGTGGCTTTCTTTAAGGCAGCTTATCAAACTCTTTCCCAAAATTGATAATGAGAGTTTGACCGAATTTAATTCTCACCTCTCATCGCAATCTACCGCGTTGCTTTCGACTACCTATAAATGTCGCATATACAATCCCACCCCAACAAAACTCAAGGTCCTCGCTAAAATGCTACATCTTCCCAATCTCTCTGTTTTCGCCAGATAGGCCCTCTTGAATGAATACTGGAGCTCTAGATATAGGTTCCAGCTAATCTTGACTCTTCTCAGTCTTGACCCTTATCAATCTTCCTTTTGGAATATATTCAAGAAAAAGTAGATTGTCTGCTGGGGAGATAGAGTCGTGGGTTGACTTGACCCTTCTCTGATCTTGACCCTTCTCTGATCAAATTTTTCTTCACCCTTCTCTGATCCTTGCTAATCTTGACCCTTCTCAGTCTTCCTTTTGGAATATATTCAAGAAAAATAAGTTTGTCTGCTGGGGGGATAGAGTCGTGGGTTGGATTGGGAGCATTTGCCTTGACAGAGTTTTGGAAGAGTCACTATCCCTACACAACTATGGAGCCACTCAATCTCTCCAACAAATCCCGTTTTGGGGTTACTTTAGGAGCAGGGACTTATCTTTTTTACAAATATCCTTAACTTCTGGGGTCCACTTCCGTGCACCTCCAAATTTGTCGCTCCTATATTCTCGGGTCTGTCAGATTTTGACAGTCGATCAAAGAAGAGAAGTGGCCGTCACAATGCTTTTAGCCTCACTATCCGATGTAGCTGCCATCAATATTAGGCGTAGAATATTTTTACCAAACTGTAGTACGGTATCATGTCCTAAAGACCTGCGGCCCATTTCGATTCAAAACTCCCTCATATCCATCTACGAAAAAGCGCTTGCGCTTAGAATATGCGACTATTTAAGTAGGCGTAACTTGATCCCACCGAGTTTCATGGGTTTGTCAAATGGCGCTCGAATTATTCAGCAATAGGTGAAGTGCATCAGTTTTGTCGGTATAACAATCATCAACTCGCTGTGGCTGTTTTCCTCGACTTTTCTGATGCATTTGATCCCATCTTCATTCCTTTCGTTATCTAATCTATCAGATCTCTCGGGTTACCTGTGATAATTGTTAACAGGGTGGAGATTAAGGGTATAAAAGTTTTTAAAAACAAAACGTCAAGTTTGCAAAATATGAGAAATATGTTACTGCTTGCATAAAACAAGCGTAAATTTCATTCTTCGAAAAAACCTTCTCCCGAAATTGAATTTAAAATTTTTATTTTGTAATTAAAAATACAAAATTTAAAAATTGTAAAATACAAAAAAAACAAGCGGTTTTCTTTCTATTAAGAAAACTGCTATTTTTTATTAAGCAGCCAAGAAAGTTCAAACTAGTTTGAACTTTCTTGGCTAAAATAAACTACTTACAATACTTCTTGATAATGTCCGCGGTTAGCGAACGAAATATCGAAGAAATATTCAATTTCTTTTTTCTGAGAATGGCATTTAGATACAAAAATAATTATTCCCCCCCCAGAATGTCTCATTCCGTTTCAAATTAAAAATTGTAAAATACAAAAAACAAGCGGTTTTCTTTCTATTCATTATCGTTTGACAATATAAATCTTAACTTCACGTTCTCTTCTTTTTGCTTGATACACTGCTCTTTCGGCACATCTATTACTTCGTTCGATATCCATGGAGGATTTATCTCTACTCCAATATTTTGTTAATGTAGACAAAGCTTTTGGATAATTTGCAAATGCGATCGATAACTCCTCGAACGACGTCTCGTTGTATTTCTGATCACTGAACCAATAGGTACCCCACTTTCCACATAGTATGTCACAAACACATTTCATTTCCAATCTTTTAGCGGGTATCAATATATATGCCAAAAGCGCAAAACTCGCTCTACGGTTCCAACACGCAGAACTCAAATTTGGTAAAGCATGGAAATGTACGAGTGGGAAGCGACAATGGATTTGATAATAGTTGTACACGTCCATCAGATGATGCAAGAAACACATGTCATCTCTCCAACCAGAAGGCGCTTCCAATTCGAATCCTCCCTGTTCAAAATCATGTTTTAGTTTGTCGTAGTCCTTAGTCAGTAGACTAACAAATTCATAGGAAATTTCTGGAGACACTGTGTACTTTCCAAAATATTCGTGCATAATAATTCTTAATGCTCTGTGTTGAATATGGTATTGACAACCTATAAACTGTGGAACCTCATTTGTTTCATTTCGCAATCTTGATTGCAATCTAGTGACTATACCATTTTTCCAACCGACGTTGACACTGGTTGTGTCCGACACGATCATCTTGATGGATTTCATGATTCCGTATTCTTTTAGCGATTCAACGATTCCGTTAACGATCGTTTCGGCTTTTCCATCGTTTAGAAACAACACGTCGATTCTCACTTCACGATTATAATTAACAAATTCTAATACTTGTATTTCTTTGCCACTATATATTTGAATCCGTCAAAATGTAAACACCACTTATAGCTCACTTGCGTTTATATCAACTTGCAAATATTAATAAATAATAATTAAAGTTAATAATTTATAATTCTAATAAAACAATATAATTGTCAAATATATTATTTAATATATAATTGTCAAATATAATTGTCTTTATATAATTGTCAAAATATAATTATAACAATAAATAAGTATTGTTATTCATTAAAGTGAAATTCAATATTAATGCAAGTGTAGTTTATTGGTGTGTAGATTATCAATAAGTGCTCTCTTAATTGTTTTAGCGTGTCAAATGTTAGCCATATAGAAGGCTGCTTGTGTGGGAGTAGCAATACATACTCCGCATTTTGCTAACGTAACACACACATCAGATGCTTTCCTTGATGATAGAGAACATCTTGTAGTTAGAGCTTTTACCTGATCTGTGCTTTCGTATTTTCTTTTCTTAACCTCGCTGAACACAACATTGTCATCACTAACGCCTTCTGAACCCGCATCATCTGATTACAATTCACTTGCCATTTCGGCAATTTTATTCTCTGACTTTCGAATTAACTTTGACGGATGAATTGATCCTTCGCGGGTTGAGCAATATCCAAGCTTGCCTTTGCTTTCCACTTGACTTTCGTAAAATTGCTTGTCTTCAGATGATAGCCAAGTTCCTGATTGGTTGGTAATATCGAATATAGATTTCAATGGATCGAAGCATTGCTTACGTACACATTAGTAGTAAAGCTTCAATGTAGAATTGACCTTAATGACTATTCTGCATTTCGAGAGAATTGGCAGATTACATTTTTCCCATAGTTTTATAACTTCATCAGTTAAGACTAGAACTCTCTTTCTTCTACATTTTTCCATATCAGCCAAATGCCGGTATCTTCCACAAATTTGTGATTTTAATGGTCGTCGAGTGAATGCGGATAAAGATGTCATCTCGATATGTAGGGATAAACTACGCTTAGGTCCTTCCCAGAACAACCTCGAGTTCTTTTCCGACGTTTTAGACCTCTTCTGAACCTCGCTTTTGCTCATGGAGAAATTCATCTAAAATCGAAAAAAAATAATATTCTTGAAAAAAATTAGGAGAATGTTTTTTAAATCACTGATTTTTTGAGGTGATTATTAGTAATTTTACATGATTCCTCATTGTTTAATCGCTAGACGATTAAAATATCTCAAAAAGGCAAACATTTATACCCCTAGTGGAGATATTGCCGCGTACCAAGTGGTTCTACTACGAAGACGATTTTGATGCGCGTTAGTTCTACCCTATTACGGGTGTGCCTCAAGGATCCCCAGTTTCTTCTATCTTATATATTGCTGCCTCAATTGTACTATTCAAGAATTTTAAACGTGATCAACATCTTGTGGTATACGTTGATGATACCACATCCCTGTTCTCTGGACGCAGGTGCAATGATTTAGTCTCTGACATCAGCCGTTTCTTTTCTAGATTTAAAGACTAGCTACCCATATCCAATCTTGTTCTCAACTCCTCTAAATCGCAGGTGGTTGTCATTCATGGCGCCCCTGCAACAAAGAAAACATTAAAGAGACTAGCACTCTCAGCTCTATCTTCTATCCTGATTAATCAATCTCTCCCTACCTTCACAAGTCGATTAAAATACCTGGAGTTCACCGTTACTGTGAACTGGTCAGCGAAAGCTGAACTGGATAGACTGAAACGTATCCTGAAGAGAGCTAGATGGGCCCTGAAACGGGCCCAACATTTGTCATTGAAAGAGAAAACCCAAGTGCGCCTCTGGTTACTTGGGCTATCTCGGGATAAGCCTTTTTTCAAGAAGACTTCCCACAGAGCAAAGACTAAGGTTTCTTAAGCTCCTCATCTCGAGATTACCGAGCATCGTCCGCCTCGATTGGATTCTTCGGGGGATGACAGACCCCGTGTGGTTCAGTCTCATAACGGCGTTTCTCACGAGGTCGTAACAAAGTTAAAGAAGCGAACGAATTTTTAACGACTGGCTGTTTTCGATTATTTTTCTGCATGTTTCGTTTTTTAATTTTTTTATCAGTTGTTATTTATTAAGAAAACCTTTATTATTAAATTTGAATTTCTTTTTGATAATTTTATTAAATGTAGTAAAAAAAATTCATTTAAGTAATTAGCAGATAAAATACTATTTTAAACAAAAAATATTCGAATTTAGATAAAACAAATTGTAGAATTTAAAAGTGAAAAATTATATCTAGTTTGAAATTTTAAAATTTTAATAATTACTTTATCGTGACAGATTAAAATACTGTCATAAGATGGGTTCGTTTTAATTAGCAAAACATGTCTTGATTTTCAGTTTTATCGTAAAATTATAACAAAATGATTCTTGATAGCTGCTACTACTGAGAAGCGACAGACATTTTTATTTGTTTCTTTCCTGTATGCTAATTACATTTTGCTGTAGTATTTGTGTTTGCAAAATTTGTTAATGGCTTTTGTTACCAGTTTTGGTTTTCAAAATTTGGAAACTTTCAAACGGAAAATGATTTTGCCGGTGACACAACTACCGGCTTTTACTGCTGCTGATGCTAATGACGCTGTGCGGGGGCGTATTGCTGCTTTTTGCGGCTATCGTTTAGGTTTGTCGTGGCTACGATAAAACCACAACATCGTTTTTCAGTAATCAAAATAAATAGAAACGTGTGTGTGGTGGAGTGTCAACAACTACTCAAAAGTTAGACTGATAAATCGCTAATCTGAAAACACGAATTGATATTCCGGTATCAGTGATTTGATAAGTCAGCGATTCAGCACCCGGTATGATTGAAATTTTCAAATAAAAACGTAAGTTTTTTATATTAAGCAATAACGGCTTTAACGGCTTAGTTGAGGATTTATATTGATTGACTAATAAATGGATTATAAAGACTTTTAGGTAAATACTTTTTTACTTAATCGGTACTAGTTTGGTACGTTATTATCTACGTAATGTTGGCCATATGGGTTATAATATAAGTATATTATATATCATAGTATATATAGTATAAAATATATATCATATATGTCCTCAATAAGCGAACAAATTTATCTAAGTGGCCTCATTATTAATAAAACCAATATTAATGATAAAGAAGGTATATATTTAGATATGAACATTAAATTTACATTAACTAAAACTACTATTAATTTATATCGTAAAGATGACATTTAAATTTACAAGAAACATTTTTGCATGAGCATTCATGCATACCATATAATATAAAATATAATACATTAAATAATAAAATTTTTAAGAATTTCAACAATATGTAATGATATTGGCTTTCTTCAAAATCATTTAAGTAGTTTAATAGATGCATATTTTAAACTAGGTTACTATAAAAATAACATCAAGCAGAAAATAGTAAAATATATAAATCAACACAATAATATAAAGAATAAATTTAAATACATCATTAGCATGTATTTGACCCCGCTGCTATGTTGGATAGAGGAGTTAGTGGCCGAAACGTGATAGCATAGCAGTTCCTCCTGATGACCTCTAATTCTTATTCTGATACAACGTCTGTTATTTATTTGTCAATTCATAAAAATAACGTTTATTTTAAATTTCAATTTTTTATTTTAACTTAATTTAAATTAAAGAAAATCTAAAAATAATTTTTTATTTTATTATTTAATTATTAAATTCTGATTTAGCATTATTATGTTTTGTTTATTTTATAATTATATTAAATACGTATACTCAGTTAGCTGGTTTGATTTGATTATATTTAATAATATAGTCAAAGGCGAAGACGAAACATTAACTCATTTAACTTGATTTAAATTATAGAAAATCTAAATACAATTATTAATTTTATTATTTAATTATTAAATTTTCAATCTTATATAACAATTATTAGACAATTATTATAATTGATTTAAATTATAAAAAATCTTATAACAATTATTTATTTTATTATTTAATTATTACTTTTTGATTTAGCATTATTATGTTTTGTTTATTTTATAATTATATTAAATACGTAGACTCAGTTAGCTGATTAAAATTGTTCATAACATATAAAAAGTATATCTAGAGAACATAATTATCATAATGAACACGTGAATCGTGTCAGTGACGATATTTGATGAGGTGTTTCAAAGCGTTGAAAATTGGCCTTTTCATAAGCCTTGTAAGGCCTTTAGAGGCCTTTTCATAAGCCTTACACGGCTTATGGCTAAGCCTTGAAAAAAAATAAAAAAAATAAAAAAAACTGAACTGAATTCTCATTTAGCATTATTTTTTTTATAATTATATTAAATACGTAGACTCAGTTAGCTGATTTGATTTAATTATAACTAATAATTAATTATTTAATAATTTTTGTTCAAAAAGCGAACAAATCCTCATTCTTAATACATTGATACATTGATGATATATGTGTATTTAATTCTAATAATTTTTATTCAATTAGTGAACAAATTTATCCAGAAAGCCTTATTCTTAACAAAACCAATATTAATGATAAAGAAGGTGTATATCTAGATATGAACATTAAATTAACATTAACTAAAACTACTGTTAATTTATATCGTAAAGATGACATATTTAAATTTACAAGAAACATATTTTTGCATGAGCATTCATGCATACCATATAATATAAAATATAATACATTAAATAATGAAATTTTAAGAATTGCAACTATTTATAACGATATTGGTTTTCTTCAAAATCATTTAATTTTGAATAATTTGGTTACCATAGAAATACAATCAAACAGAATATAGTTAATATAATGATATTGGCTTTCTTCAAAATTATTTAAATAATTTAACATTAGAGTTAAATGTCCGCTTGTCTCTCAGCCTCATGTTGTTAAGATTTTTCGTAGTTTATTAGATCAAAGAGCTGAGTAATTATTATATATTGCCAGAGCTTTCGCCGCGTTACGGCTTCCTCAGTGGCTCATCTAGAACGTAAAAACACATTGAACAGCGTCACACAATTTGAAAACATATAAAACAAATAAACAAACACACAAACGATGAAATTACGTCATATCATCGAGTCGAGCCATGCCACTGCTTCCTCTTTATTGTTTAAGCTGTTGTCGCTATCCGAACTTGCTATCAGGATCGCCTCCGTTAGTTTCCGTGATACCTCGTTATCTGCTCTGTAAATTACTCTTGCGCTGCACTTTAGTTGCACATTCGATATTGTTGTGCATAATGCGTATCCCATGTGCTACTGGCGTAGGAAGGCGCTGAGGGGTTCCGCGCTGCTCTTAAATGTTCCTTAAGCCGTTCAGACACAGGTCGCAGTGTTTCTCCTATTTAGCTGACACTCTTACCTGCATCAACACATTCGTCGCAAAAGAGTTCGTAGACCACATTTCGTTGGATGCACAATGAAACGTCATGGTTTTTGCTTTTGTGATTAACGATCGGACAGGATCTCGTGCACGGTGGAGGCTCATCATGAAAGCGACTTCGAATTAATCTTTTTCCTAAGTTCCTGGCATTCCCGTGAATTATGCGAACGTCTAGGTTGCATCGTTTTGCCAAACGGTTCACTTTGCAACCTAGACGTTCACATAATTGTTCACGATGCAACCTAGACGTTCGCATAATTCACGGGAATGCCATGAACTTAGGAAAAAGATTAATTTGAAATCGCTTTCATGAGGAGCCTTCACCGTATATATTGTTTTGTTTGACCAAAACAATATAAAAAATTATGAATGGTTCCAGAAGCCAGCGAAGTTGAATCTCACGCTACATAAAAGATCAGCACATCCATATAGTGTGAAGAGGGTCATCTACCTCAACATGCTGCAAACAGCGCGGATGTGTACTAATGATGTTGGAGTAGCGGATGAGAAATGCAGAAGGATCGACTTGATGTTCAAGGAAAGAGGATACACGGATAGTGACCTTAGAAATATGAAAAGTAAGAAGCGCCCTAACAGAGCACAGCGACCATCGCGTAACTTCGCAATTTAAAAAGTCATTTGTTATGAATTGAATAACATATGATGTATCAGAATAAGGATGAGGTCATCAAGAGGAACCGCTATATAATAAAGTTCCGGCCCCTATTCCTCGACCAAACATTGCAGCTGAGCCAAATACGTGCTAATGACTTATATCCTATGAATAAATGGGATTATCAGTATACCTTATTATAGTAAATGTATCATTGTATCAATGCATCTCACCAATGTATCATTTTTGTCTCAATCGTCTCATATTCAAATCTCGACCAGAAAAGGAGAATATTAAAAAGGCAGAATATTAAAAGGCTATAAATTAGCACTCTGCCATTAAATTACTTTTATTATTCGATTTGACCTAATACCCTAAAAATGTTAATAATAATTTTTAAATATAAATTAGCGCTCTGCCATAAAATTATACATTAAATATAGTGAATTAAGGTAATATAAATAAACATAAAAAGGACTATTGCAAGGAATATTAAAGTTATAGTATATTATTTGTAGTTAATAATAGTATATAACTATAAAAGAGTTTGACCTTAAAAGAGTTTGATAACTAATAAACATACAATCGTAGTAGAGTTTGAACTTTCTTGATATTAACTACATACACTAATTACACATCATTATTGAAGAAAAGTTTAAAGTGTTTAAGTTAATTACAAATACTATCTGCTTACAAATCGTCGTTATTGTAATGCCAAGGGGAAAACCTTCCATGGAGGTAAAATGTTGTGGTGGCAATGGGCCGAACGCGAAATGTAAATCTTGCAAATGCCGGAAGGCGGGCAAAAAATGTATTAACTGTGCGGCTGCTAACTGTTCAAATCATGAATTGGATAAACCGTCTAATTACCACGGCGTGAGATGTAATTATAAGAATGCAGCTGACAGAGAAGTTCTAAATGAACAAATCAATACTGCCGACGAACATGATCCTAGAACTCTTGAATACGTTGAAACTGTCAGGGAAGCAGCAACAGAGCATAATATAACTGCTAATAATCAACAACAAGAAAGATACATTGTCGATTTTGAAATTAATGCGATATATCAAGAAGTTATACACTGATATCCAAATCATTTTAAACTACCGGCGTGTAACACGAGCAAGGAATTTATTGACTAACTAGCAGATTGCTTTAAACGTTCAACCGAACAACATCTACATCGGATAATTCTCTGAAACGAGCGACTGTATCATGTCAGTTAACATTACAACGCATAAAGACTCGCAAGATAAGCTATATAAGGAAAACAATTGAAAGACGTATCAAATTATCGAAGGTGCAACAATTAGGAGATTTATTAAAGGAAGCACGGTACTTGCAAAAGATGAAACAAGATGATTTTCACTCTCGTGCTCAACGTCATGCTCCGACCGTCCGGAGGGTAATAAATTTTATCGGAAATGGACATGTAGCGAAAGCATCCAGAATCCTCAAGAATGATTCAGGCGGTGGAGCGATACCTTTAGAGGAAATAGTAAACAACAAAACGGTATTGCAGCACTTGGAAGATATGCACCTAACAGCGTCTGAAGGTCTTACTAATTTAAAATTGACTGCTCCAATGGACAGATGTGCTGAACATCACTCAATAAGATTTTTCAGCATGGCTTATGAACATATTATAAAAGCTGCGAGACGAACATATGGTTCGGCAGGTCCCTCAGGAGTCGACTCGGAAGGATAGAGATCATTTCTTACAGCATTTGGTATGACTTCAAGAAGATTAGCGTGCATGATAAGTGAATTCGCAATCAAAATATCCACAGAGCACATTGAATTAAGTAGATTGGATGCGTATACGGTTAGTCGACTTATACCGCTGAACAAGAACCCGGGAATCCGACCGGTGGAAATTGGGGAAGTGCTACGCAGGATAATAGGCCGAGCAATACTCGAACATATAGGCGATGATTTAACAGATGCATGCGGATATGTACAGCTATGTGCTGGACAATGCGGAGGGACCGAGATTGCCATACACACAGTCCGATCTTCCTTTTTAGCTTCCCCTGATAATTGCCTTCTTCAAAAATAGCTTATTGCCTTCTTGAAAATTAGCTAAAATAATAATGTCGTATCAAGAATACATAGTTTCAGTATTTCTGACAGCGGTCATATTCCTCTGTCATTAAGAAACATAAATTGCTGATTGTGCGTATTGTGAGAGCTGCGTCACCTTTTGGCCTCATTTTAAATCCCTCAGAAAGTGATGGATTCGAAATTTAAATATAAATTTAAATTTAAAATAATAAAATAATAAATAATAATAAATAATAATAATAAAATAATAAAATAATAATATTAAAATTTTTTTTAAAAAGAAAAGCTTTATTCACAAAGTTTACAAAGGGAATTTAAATCCAATATAAAGAACTGGATTCGAAATGAGAACGAATGGTGGTTGCTGCAGTACCCATGGTTCTGATATATATACTGAACGATTTTTTTGATTTTTTTCTTGTATTTATTTGTTTTTTATGTGAGCGGTCAAAACAGCCTTATGGCTATGACCTGTATTAATATTTTTTTTAAAGAAGAAAAGCTTTATTCACAAAGTTTACAAAGGGAATTTAACCCAAATATCATTATGTTTGAATTACATGTTCCGGTCGTGTGCTTTAGCTAAGGCTCTTGTTGCTCGAGGCGGACGGCCTTTTTACTTGAAGAACGGGAACCCCGGATGCATATCGACGCCGCGCGGCATAGGGCAACACCGATTTCACGTGTAATGCGAGTCAAGCACTGTGCGTATGTCGTTTGGTCAGACCTCTGCGCCTGCAGAATGGCGATTCGGCGCAACACAGCACGAGAGCTTTCACTCAATCCGCCGTTTGTCGAAGCGATGAAGGGTACAAATGTGCCTCTTGCAATCTGTTGAACCCGTTCCTCATATTTAGACTTCTTTCTTGCTTCGTGGAAGTTGAACGCACTGGACGTGCTTGTACGGTAAGATTCGGCAAGGTTGTTGAAAATGCTGACGTCTATATACGTCCGCTCGAATCTACCGGGAAACAGTCCAGTACAGACGATATCCACTCGTGCGTCAAGATCTCTTGTCGTTGCACTATTGGTGAAGATGTGATCCACGCTGGGACTATCGAGTACAGGTTCGATCCCTACACCATGACAAACAATCGTTAGATTTCGGGCAAGGATATCACGAACGATATTGTGACGAAAAATCTGCAACCCTCTACGCCGACATGAAAGGAGATGCTTCAAGCATGCAGGAGTATTGCATATGCATCTCGTGGGCATGTCAGTCGGTTCCCAAGCATACCGCATAGCCATACTATCTCTGAATTCACGTGGAAGAATATGGAAGTTTTCACGAACCGGGGACACTATGGAAAGCCATGACGATGCACCATAAACAGACGCGTATGCAAGGTCTTCCTGTGAGATTTCATTTAAGTTCGACATCGCGTAATTAAAGCGGCCAATTGCGGCTGTCTTTCTTTCAGCAATAATCCGCTCGCCGATCCTTTGCTGTTCGGTTCTGAAGACGACACCTTGGCAATCTGACGTGAATGACGAGCACATTCTCTCAGAAGAGCTGAATTCCAGGTCCTTCACGAACAGAGGGTCAATGATCCCGAGGCCTCCTTCTCTTATGGGACTGGTGAGTACCTTCACCCAATCTTCTGAAAGGTCCTGCTTTGTCATTTCCTTTAAGAATCTCCCGGTAATTGCATCCCGCAAAGGTGCAAAGTCGTCATCGGAGCAACTCGTTGTGCGTAAGAAGTGTGTCCACTTCCATTGCAATGACTTGGTCAATCCGATGTAAGAAATATGCGGGTCTACAGAGCATATCTCTGTGAGCCGGTCTGTCAGATAAACGTCATCTTCAATTCGCTCTCTGGTCGATTCTTTCATGAACGCACTTGATCCAATGAATGAGCCGAGAATCTTAACACCATCGTGCCTTATGTCGACACCTGCAAACTTTGATTGATCAACTGTCATCGTTTCGTGTAGAAGAAGAGCAGATTTGGCTGGTTTAACATGATAGCCATAATCAGGTCTGTGCTGTTGTAGGATATTAAGTACTTTCTCAAGCATCAATGTGGGGCCGAGGAAGTTCGCATCGTCTGCAAACCACCGTTGAACAACATCAGGACATTGATCCCTTATCATCCTTATAAGAGGCAGAGAAGCCATTACGAAGATGGCTATTGCTAAGGGGTCGCCTTGAGTCACACCCTCCTTCGAGTGGAGCGAACCACCTTCCAAAATAAGACGAGCATCGACAGAATAGATGTTTTGGAAAGTTTGCGCCAATGACGGACATAAATGCGACATGTTATGAAGAGCTACTCGGCGGTTTAAGCTGTTAAAAGCGTTGGAGGCGTCGACACACAGTAAGCCAAATTCTGGATTGTTGTGGAAGTTATTGCGTAGAGAGTGTATACAAAAGTCCACACCACTCCGTTGTGAGGCACATAGTTGCTCTAATCCAGCGATGTCTTGCAAATCCGTTTTTATATGTTGCAAAATCGCTTTGCAGACAATCCGTCTACCGACTTCGGCTATTCCAATCGGTCGAATACCTCCATTCTTTTTCGGGATGGCCACAAGTCGGCAAGCTACGAAAGCATTAATAGTATTAGACGAGACTTTTTCAGAAGCGATTTTCACCTAAAAAAATTTTGGTTTCTTATAAACATACAATCGACTTTCCAGATCATGGTTCGCGGCAAACCTTCGATCCAACGACTATGCTGCTCTTGCAATGGTCCCGCAGCTGTTTGCAAAGGGTGTAAGTGCGCAAAATCAGGAAAAGCATGTGTCAACTGCCGAGCCAAGAAATGTAGAAATCAATCGTCAATTAACCAACCTACAAGTCCTAACTCTATCGCTCAAATGCTATCAAATTCCGCTGCTGCACCAGTCGAACTAGTTCATCCATTAATTGCATTGGACATACCGCGGGAAAGCGATGTTGTCCATAACCAGGTTGAGTCTACCGCGCGCCAATTAACGCTTCACGATATCTACGAAATCGTTATCACTTGGCCCCCAGCGCTCTTGGATCCACCTCGCTGTAATGCTACGAACGAATTTGTGGACATCATGGCTGATCTTTACTACCAAGCTTCGGAGGAAGTGCACTTTCAATCCTGCTCCGCGCTTGAGGCGGCAACCGTGCTCTCTCGTTGTGTGCTTCAGAGAATCGAAAGTCGTAAAACGGCGATCATACGCAAAGCTATGGATCGTAGGCTGGATCTTTGGAGAAATAACGATTTTAATGCCCTCTTTGACGAAGCGAGATGCCTGCAGGCCCGAGCTGATTTGAATAAATACGATGGTAAAAATACTGAATGGAAAACCAGATACTGCAATCTTGTGAAGAAAGGCCGTCTAAGCGCTGCAACATCCCTCCTATCTGGCATTCAAACATCTGGAACCCTTCGTGCAGACACATTGATTGATGGTTCTACAGTAAAGAATCTCCTACAGAGGTTACATCCTGAAGCAGCAGAGGCAAAGCCGGAAGCACTTCTGCATGCTCCCATGATGGGTGCGGTTCCTCACCATCCGTCTACATTCCTTGCAATTGACGCAAGTGACATCGTAAAAGCGTCCCACTCCACATTTGGCACAGAAGGCCCATCCGGTGTGGATTCGCTTATGTGGAAACGCATGCTCACGGCTTTCGGTACTCATTCTAAAAAGCTTGCTGAAGCTCTTGCCGCTCTAGCAGTAATAATATTAAAATAATATTAATAATAATATTAATATTATTTATTATTAAAATAATAAATAATAATATTTATTGAATAATAAATAACAGACGATGTATTATGATAAGGATTAGAGTTCATCAGGAGTAAGTGTTACACCTTCTTTATCATTAATATTGGTTTTGTTAAGAATAAGGCTTTTTGGGTAAATTTGTTCACTAATTGAATAAAAATTATTTGAGTTACATATATTTCATATTTTTATATAAGTTAGATTTATTAAATTTAACTTATATATTTAATAAGTTAAATAAATATAACTTATTATTAGTTATTAGTTTAATAAATATATTTTTATTTATTAATTTTATTAAAATTAATATTTAATCAATTTTATTAATTTTAATAAAATTGATTTATTATTAATAGATTTATTATTAATTTTAAATAATATTTTGATGTATACTCTACTTGAAAATAAACATAGCAGAAAAATAATAAGCAAAATAATTTTTGTATTTTATACAAAAATAATGTTGTATCAAGAAAACATAGTTTTAGTATTTCTAAAACTATGTATTATATTATATTTTATATTATATTTAATATAACCTCTGATATATAACCCTTAATATTATAATATAATCTTTAATATAATATTTAGTATAATATTTTGCTCATTAATTGTATTTTCGACGATATAAAAATAAGTTATGAAAAAGTATGGCAAACGGGCTTCTTCGTAGGGTACCGTTTGTCATATTGTTCACATTGAATCTGGATCTGTTATGCTGCACAATATTTAATTCAAAAATTAAGACGGGTTTTTGATTAAAGAAAACCATTAGAATATTTTATAGTAAAAGTAACATCGACACAGAACCAAAACGGAAAGCCAATTTTTTAAATAATCCTGAACTATTAAAAAATAAATTATGACTACTTAATTCATTAGTGCATATATAAAATTTTATTTTTATTCACTACCTTCATTCAAAACATAAGCTATTTACAACGATACATTTAATCACTTTGTCACTGAAAATCGATTGAAGCTGCAAAAATCATAACAAAAATTCGGAACCGGCCCCGGACATCACCATTGACGAGAAGTACGCGATTTCTCGTAACAACACTTGACCTGCTGCCGTGGAACTGGAACCCGTAAGGTCATTCAGGTGCAATGGGCATAAACCGTCAGGTCCCCCAGCCGCACTATTGGCGAAGGAACTGATTGCGCGTGTGAACTTATCTATGTAAGTTGCTGCACAAAAAGTTGAGTTAACGGAAAGGACTTCCAGTCTGCCGGAATCATGGATTTGACGAGGAGGGTGTAATCGTTGCAAGGCGCATGACGTGTCGCCACTGTAATTTGCGAAGCTGTGTTTGCTCGCTAGCAGACGAATTGCGCCGCGAACGTCCCCCAGTTCCATCTTTTAGGAGATTTTTCTGCATAATTCTTCATTGTCGTCACGATTACATTTTCGCTTTCTTGGTTGGATCGAGATGTGAGTGCATTGGTACTGCTATTGTAGACATCTTATCCTACCTCCGAGGAATAATGTGAGGCGGCCATTTGGACAAAACTGGTTAGAGTGCCGTTATGATGTGCCGCTGGTACACGTAGACAGTTGCGAAGGAAAAGTAACAAATCTTGACACGCTATCAGATCAGACGGTGTCTCGGATACTATCCGTAGTAATGACCCTAGTTTTAGCGCCACAGTCGGTCGTGCTCCCTTAGGAATTCGTCTAATCGTACGAAATCCCTCACAAAAAGATTTCTTTATAAATGTGACAGGACATTCCAAATTATTTACGGGGCATTATGCTGCAACTATGTCGGTATTAAGGATAGCTGGGTTAAACTGGTGTTGCTTGCTCGCATGGCCTTTGCATTCGATGCCGTTGATCAAATGTTCGATCTTTCGATATCTCGTTCCCGCTGACGCTCGACAATTCCTTCTCGGTTATCATGTCAGTTGCTTCGTAACGGCATATATTTCCAACTGTTGCTGCGTATTGAGCGAGCAAAAGACCAAATCCGGAGCAGCGGAAACGGGTTTGTCCATGGACTCGAATTCTGCCGTTTATGGTAAGGGGCGATAATTTCCCGCATCGCGGACACTTGCCTCCCTCCTCGATAATTTCTCCACGTTTATATGATTTTCGTCTTCTCTTGTTGGCTGTGTCATGTTTGAAACTAGCTTTAAATCGTGTTTCTTTTTCTACTATGTATTACTATTCCGTCTTGATAATCGCTTTGTAAGTAGTTAGTAATCAAGAATTTGTTAAACTCAATATAATATACTAGTTTTTAACCAATCAATTTTTTCTTTGTAGCTTTAAAGCAACATCGATATGCAAGATGTGTCTTCCGTGGATATTTTAAGTTCAAAATTGTTTCAATACATTTTGAAACATTGACAAATATAACATATTAGATGAGGTTGCATATTTTTTACTTTGTAAAGGTTTATAGAAATAATTAAATTGTAATTAGCTTGAACACTTATAAATTTTTTAAAACTAATGATTTCTCGAATATTTTCCATTTTTTTACAAACCATCACTTTGTCATAAACCAAAAATCAAGACAACAAGTTTGTAAGCACCTCGTATTTTCGTAGATAAAATAAATTTTAACGAATAATTTCATGTAAAAATAATCTATAATATAATCTCAGATATCATCCCCAGATTTTATTTTCAGATTACTTTCTTCAATTCTTCCAGATCAACTAGAATTTATTTGATTTCAAGTTATCAAATAATTTCATATTTTAAATAATTTTCTGATCAAATAATTTCATTCTTGAATAGCTATGTTCAAGAAACACTAATCATTGAAACACTTTATTCTCACTCTCATGAAATAATATTGACCAACAGTTGCACCTGATTCTTTTACTATCAATATTTTCTCTATCTAATTACACCCATTTTGTATCATTTCCTGCGTTGCTTTGTTGCGCAAGTCCGTAATTGCAGCAGTTTATCCGTGGTATGTTTTGTTGTCTACGTGGTGCTACTGTAATTACGACATTATAGTTTATATGCTAATTCTTTGATGATGAAAATGTTCAGAGTATCTAACTCGTTCACCGTGTTATCGTTTATATTTCTCCCGTCGTCAAATTTAGCTCTCTTTGATATCCTTCATTGATAGTTGATGATGAAAAGTGGCAATACAGATACATAGGAAATAGTAGAAACCATGGATTATGTTTTCCTTATTTTTACATTTAATACTATTCGGGTGAAAAAACGATTTTTTGTTTTTTTTTGTAATTAAGACACAATGTCTTTTGTTTGGTAAAACAACGTCGAGCTTATACAGAACAAAAATTATTGAAAATGCATTTACAAGTAAATATTGTGAATGATAACTAATTTGCGTTTGTAAATTTGTTTGGATTGTTTCTTTTTTATTTGCGGTACCGTGTATCAATGTGACTGTTTAAAAATTTTAAATTAAGAAAAAATCCTACTGTAATATTTAAATTTGGAATAAAAATTGTATATTCTATTGCTTTATAAAACGGAAGACTCGGGTTCCTTATTCTTATATCTTAACAATTTAGCAAAGTGGGACAGTTAAGAAGCTATCAAAATATTGACGGCGGTTTTTGCTTAATCCTTATCTAGGAAATGTATACAAGTTTCGCTAAAATGTAAGCATTTCGGATAATAGTATGTAATTATTTATGTGGCAGAGAATAAAACATCATAATATTTTGTATCTGTCGAGAAAATATTGATCATCGGACGATAAATCGTCATTCAATCGAAATTCGGTTGATTTTCCTCATATAGTGTTCAATTGCAAACACACTAGTTTGATGGCAATATCAACTTTTTAAACGTTTTCGCTAGAAATACAAGCAATAAAGTCACCAATTCACGCAAAAAATATCAATTTATTTTTCAGCAAATCCAGAATACGAGACGATTGCTTCATCTAAACAAGGAAATTTCCTTCTTTTCCTTAAATCATGACAGTGAATTGTGCACAAAGTTTTGTATTTTACAAAACTTTATCAGTCATAGGCACGTAGACGTTTATAACGTTTGCTTCTTATGTTTGTGTAAAACAAAATGTATTAAACATTTTTAATGTGTAATCAGTACAATGTATTGTCAGATAAGCTGAAAATGCCACATTTTCTAAAATATGTAATCTAAAGATGTGCTCAAATATTTTATTGACCTGGCGACATTATATGTAATTTTCAAACAAATCCAAATACCTAGCTTAATTTTTGTTAATACTTCTGTTATTACCATATTGTTATTGAAGTAACAAATTCCATGTGTAAATCATTGAATTAGCTCAAACATTCTTATAAATTTTACAATATAAAACTTTATCAATCAGGCATGTAGACGATTATGACGTTTATTTCTTATGTTACCTGATGTTTATAGTCGTTATTTATCTTTATCCATTTATAATCAGTCAGTACGACTAAAATTTAACTAGTATAGCCACTTTTATTAAAGTTTAGTATAATTTACAATATATCATTATTAATTCTAATTAAATTTATAAATACATTGAAGCATAGCATATTTGGTATGATTTGGTATTTATATCAGTATCCTGTTGTATATGCATTTATAATTTCAACTCCACAGTCAAAACTGTTACTTTGATTATCTCTTGATTTATAAGAGGAAGTATTTGCTAAATTGTTATAAACCGCATCATGCCTCCATTTTGTTTTATTTTAATTTATATTGGAAATTACCCTGGATTGTTGCAAATACAATAACTATTCGACTCACTCGGACTTTGCGGGGTTATTCCATTTGTCTCAGTTACTTCCTAGTTGCACGGTCCATAACAAGTCAATCTGGACTGAGAATTGTATATCCGTGAATCCTTTTGACCTTGCAGCATGTCAGTTTAACTTCACATTAGCAATTCAAACGACTTGATTTTTTGAATTGGGTTTGATCATTACTTCCTTATTAATGGCAAAAAATGAGCATTCATGCATAGCATGCACATTCATTTATATTATTGCATTAAAATATTATATGAAATATAATATTTAAGAATTGCAACAATTTGCAACATTTTTTATTATTCTATTTTTAAATAATAACATAATATTTCTCATAATTGTGTTAATATTTCTGTATATAAATACAATTATAAATTTGCTATCTAAATTACTTTTTGCAATTCCGAATTTATTCTTTCGCATTCACAGCTACATTTCTACGAAATAGTATGTATGCCAGCTGTGCCACGTTGCTATCGAATTGATTTGTATAATAAGTACTACGAATGTTACCTTTGTTCTGGGTATGTCATTCGTTCCGTCCCCTCATGAATTTGGACGTTTAGATTTAATTAGGCAGATACGTTATGCCGCCACCAAGATAACGGAGGACATCTCGACTCAGGACGACGCTACAAACGCAAAGAATAATTTTTTAAGTTATGCTATTATTCTAAATATGTTAACATAAAGCCTAATGAGGGTTACAGATCAAATTTGTCAAAAACGCACATACATGCAATTAGGGAATTAAGATCAAATCCAAATATCATGATACTACCGGCTGACAAGGGCAACAAAACTGTAATCTGGTCTGCCGAAGATTACATTGCTGAAGGAATGCGCCAATTGAGTAATGATGCATATGAGCGAATTGAGCTGGTGGATCACTTAGGTATTGTTAACAAGATACACACTGTCATTTCTAAGCTAATAAAGGATCACGACGTAAAAATAGAGTTATTGGTCGATAATCCTATTTTGAGATATATATCTTTTGCCGAAGATACATAAAAACCTAACTCTTTGTCCTGGACGTCCTATTATCGGGAATTGCGGAACATCAACCAAAAAATTAGCTCGCTATTTACATGATAAATTATATCCCTTGTTAAGGGAATGCCCCTCATTTATCAACATCACATATCAGTTCATAAGAAAGTTTGAAGATGTTAAACTGTCGCTTAACTCTGATAGTATTTACGATTGACGTAGAGTTGTTGTTTACTCCATTATGTTGGGTAACGGTGTTAATGCCGTCAAACAGCTTATGTTATCAACAGACTCTGAAATAAAAACTATTTGTACTCTATTGGAGCTGGTAATGGAATCGAACACCTTCACATTCAATGATAATATCTTTAGACAGAATGAGGAACGGCGATGGGTAGCCCTATATAACACACATATGCAGGGTTGTATGTGGCATACAACTGTAGCATACAACATATTTCTCATACGTAGAGAAATACTTCATAGCATCGCGGAAGTTAATGCCCACATGTTGGATACGATATGTAGATGATATTTTTGGTGTTTGGAGTTACGGTGAGGAATCGCTCGTGCAATTGTTGAACGATCTCAATGCTTTCTCCGAACTTAAATTTGTACCGTCGGTGGTGGATATCCATGGCATTAATTTCCTGGATGTCAAGATTTATTTGGATTCTCAAGAAGGGCGGCAAACTACTGTCTACCGTAAATTTGAGGGTACTCGTACCTTCATACATGGCAATGGTGCACGTCATCAGAGAATAAAAAGATTGATTAGAAACGAGATGATTTGTAGTAAGAAGATTTGCTCTACATCATAAGATTTCGCATTAACAATAAATAAGCTTAAAGATGAATTCCTAGCACGTGGTTATAAGAAATATCAAATTGGACGACAAATCACGAACGTTTGCAGAATGGATAGATACGAATTACTTAACTGAATATCTCCGCCAGAAGATGAGGGAGGTGGTTGTTATATTGTAACTGACTATCATCCGGCCTTGTTATCTTTGGAGGGTGATCTCAATAGAGCATTAACGCCTTTGAATGTGACCACTGACTCAAAGAAAAAATTGAAAGTGGTTTTTAAAAGAATTGTTAATCTGAGAAAGATACTAACAAATAAATTACGTAATGAGGATGCATTAAGTGGTACACGCCCTTGTGGTGATAATAGATGCAAATTTTGCACAGAAATAGACAGGCAACAAATGTCGTAGCTCTGTTACGACGTTACAGCACACCACAAGGTGTGTGGCCATATGCAAGACGAAAAATCTAATATACTTGTGTTCGTGTGCTGAATTCCGGTTCAGTATGTCGGCACCGCACAGCAATTGCCTGAGGCTTACCCCTTAGACAATTGCTGTGCGGATCATCCTGACGAATAGACCGAATAGCAACTGACAAATAAACCACAACTTATCGACAATGTTTTAACTATCTGGGGTTTTTCCTCAGGTCAAATAAATTGTAAGTATTAATAATCAATAATTTTGTATTAACAACCAAAAATTAGTTGTTGGCTGTTTCGGAGAAAGAGCCAACTAATGATATTTAGAAATTTAAAAGTTTAGAATTTTTATGATTGTAGTTGTTTTTTATTATCGTTTTTATGATTATATTATTTGTTTTACTAGAATTTACACAAATTAATAAATTAACAAATAGTTGTTAAACCGGCAGCAATACGTTACATTTCAGTATTGTTGGACATCATCAGCTATTGATCTAATACCTACATAAGCTTCAATTTTCGGTCTTAATGTTGGCTGACGATCACTCGACTTGTCTGCTTTTTTGCCATTTAGATTTAATGAATTATTAAATTATTAAATTTATATTAATAGATTGGATTAAAGCAGCGTGCAGGGTAAAAAATTGTCATCAAAATTTCAATAATGTAAAATGTTTGAAGGCCAAATTTTATCAATAATACGCAAAGTGTTTGAATTATGGAATCAGTTGTGATTGAATTTTACTTTACATTTTGTGATTTTAGAAACGTAATATCTGATTTTAGTTTTGTTATAAGCTTAGATTGGTGAATCACTGATTTAAAGAGTTTATTTTCGTTTTCACTTAATTTTGTAAATATAATAAGGGAATAAAATTTTGATAAAGCATAGATAAACAAATAGTTTCTTGTTCCAATATTTCGACTTTCTATCGAAGTCATTGTCAAGGATGTAATCTAAAAAAATTTACAATCAGTACAATAAAAACTACAAAATAAAAAAATAAAAGTTTCTATCTGTAGAGTTTTAGTTCACGTCCAAATTCGTTGAATTTTATATTTATTAATGGACGATAAATTCGAATGAGGAGAGCTTCCACCAGTCTTAATTCGTATGTACTATTGCATTTGTAAAGTATTTAAAAATTCTTTATCATCTCGTCTAATGCAACAACTCCACTATGTTCGGCTTCTATATGCTTCTGGATCGCACTACTCTTATACTTGAACTGTTTGATACGATCCAACAATTTATAACTTGTGTAACCAAAATAAGCGGTGTTACAGCCGGCCTTTTCCCCATTAATATTGATACACGACGTTGTGAGTGTTTTCTGGAGTGGTTCTCTTCCTCAACGAAAACATGGATCCTAAACGATGAGGTCGGAAAAACCCTCTTATATCCAGATTTTGTGATTTGAATTTTACATCTACCAATGTAACTGTAATTTGTTAAATTTAATTTAAATTAATTAAAACGTAAAAATAAATGTTTGCCAATAAATATTAGCATAAAGTGTAGCTCTAAACTTTCTACTTCCATCCAGATTTAAGAATAATTTTGCAACAATATATTTTATTTTATTAGTAAGCATGTGTTGTTTATAAGACAACACATGTTCTTTTAAGATCTTAGCTGTTTAGAAATACTTATGTAAACTGTCTGATTTTAACTTTGATTTCAAACAATAGCAGCAAAAGAATGCTTTTGATGTCAATGCCGATAATGGCGATTATCCGATCCTTCTTGTTGCTCTAGTTTAAAAGTAAACTTGCTCAATATGCGTACGTTTTGTTAAACCAGATATTTTTTGGTTTAAAATGTAAAATTTCGTAGACGTATACGGTAAGCTGTGGTCTGCGATTTCGTGAACCGATAAAGGAAAAAACGTATTTTCGAATATTCGAACATACATTTATATTGTAATTTTGTAATTACAAAATTACATTTTGTAATTATTCATTTACATTTTGTAATTATTCAATTACATTTTGTATTATACATTTATATTGTAATTGTAATTTTGTATTATATTCATATATTTGTTCCAATTTGTCAAAACATGAATTCACGTGTCTTGATTGATTGTTATTTGGATGGGAAGATTTACGTTGAACAAAAGCTGGCTTTATTTTCAAAGAGATCAAAGGTTTAGTAGCAAAATAACTTACCTAATAATGATAACAACCTGTACTTGAAAAATAGCAAACAATATACATGTGACACAACGTGTTAGCACCACAGCATTTGGTTTATAGATAGATTTATCAATGCGAGAATAATTTGCTAATCGACAGTGTGCAAAATGTGTTGTGAATCCAAGAAAATGTCAATAATTCCCCTTTTGTATCTATCCGATAACTTTATTATTAAAGAGATATTTTATGTGAAATTGACACCAACATACACTATTCTACTAGGGATCATTAATTATGTACCATGTAAGCATAAGAAACATTCTCTTTATTGTTACTAAACATAATTTACATGTTTTATGCTATAAACTCAATTAAATTTGTATACGAGAATCAATTTCCAAATTGATTCTCGTATAATGAAATATTATTTCCAAATTAAATATTTGTTATTATTTCCTATATTTGAATTTACAGGTATTAAATTCTTAGTGGGTGACTTGTAATCTTTGTTCATGTGTTTAGATTGTATTTTGAAAACGAAATGGTAAGTTTTTGCTAAAGCAAATGTGAAATACTTACAATAAATTATATCAACTTTATTTAGTATCAGACGGTATGCCAAAGTTTTATAGTTTATATCTACTGTCTTATATAAAATTTATATCATAATTTATTCTGTGCGATTACATATGGTATAGAATATGAAATATTAAATATCAGAATTTATAAAATATAATTTAATATTAAATTATATTGCATTAAGTAAAAAATCATAACGATTTGTAAGACACGAACGCTGTTTCTACTAGTAGGCGTGAAATCTTATGAATGTTGAACAAATCAATTAAGTAACACGTAGATGTTACGATCACACAATAAAATTAGTTTTTACAATTAATCAACTATATGGTATATGCATTTTCATTTCTTTTTTTCATTTCTGTTACATACAATTACATAATAATCAATTAGTTTCAAAACAAAATTGATTTCTTAACTGGATTCTGTGTTCTAAACATTACATAGGCATCTAAAATAGATGACAGTTATTTTATTTATTGTTATTCAGACAATATTTTATACAAAGCTTTTTATAAGCATTTATCTCTTGGAACTAAATTTTGTGTCATAATTAATTATCAACATAAAATGTTGATAATCAATAGGTCGTCAACAGAATGTCAACAATTGAATAATTGCACTCTGACAAAAAAGCTATTTTGATATATTTATAAGTAATTTAAAGTGTAAATAATTTTATTTCTGTACATTTAATTAGTTTGGATATAATTTGGTTATTAATCAAATACTGCTTTTTAAGATATCATTTCAGTTAACTGAGTGCACGTTTTTGTATTACATTTATCAAGATTGCTTAATTCAACTTTATTTGACGTCTATCAAATGATATGATCCATATATCCTATTAAATTATAATTGTAATCGATTTTGGGGAAGAGAAGCGATGAAAGAAGAGACATAAAAGAACGGAGGTCGATAAAAGGGAGGATACGATGGATATCACGAAGAATTAAGTTAAACGAGCGAACCTTGTCGCGGACGAAGGGTTCAAGGGAAAGGTGATCATCGACATGGAATCCTAAGAAAGTGAGAATGTAGACTATGGGGATGATTCGATGAGGCAAAAGATACAGGGGAGGAGATATGCTAGGTTGACGGGGGAGGATCCACATTATTTCAGACTTGTCAGGGTTTAGAACGAGATGGAGGTTGGAGAGACGTTTGTTGATAGAAGAAAGACAGTTAGAGGCAGAAATGCCGATATCGTGTATGCGATGTGCAGGTGCATGAGCATAGATTAGAATGTCATCGGCGTATTGCATGACGTTAAAGGAGTAAGGTTTGATAAATGGAGAGAGATCGCTAAGCAAAAGAGAGAAAAGCAGGGGACCTAGGACTGAACCTTGTGGAACCCCGCAAAAAATAGGGATGGGAGGGGAGGATGATGAATTAGAACAGACGCGAAAGGAACGGTCGGATAGATATGAGGCGAACCAAGCTACGGAGGAGGAAGAAAAGCCGTAATCATAACGAAGGCGAGAAAGGAGGACGGAGTGGTCGACAATGTCGAATGCAGAGGAGAGGTCGAGGGAGATGAGAACACTATATAGAGCGTTTATATAGAGTGTTGAACCTAAAGGCGATCCAATCTCCACACATTTGTGCCTTATATAAATAAGAACTAGATAGGATGACTGGATATACGTAGCGACTTTGAATATTGCGAGAATGATTCGGTTCTATTTCTTGGTCTGATGAGGATATATAGAATGCTGCCTGGTTTGATGCCGCCTCATGAGGAAAACATAGTGATTTATTTATGAGTACACCATTTGATGTGCCAGGGCAGGTGTAACAACAAATTATTTTATATATTTGTACACTTTAAAGTGTCCCGGTAAAACAGCATTGCTATTAAAAGGAATTTAGTACCTGATGCATGGTTAAACTGCAATACGCACTGCCATGCACAGAGCTTATACTAAATTCCCTCTGATGATTCAGATTATGGATAGTTCTTTTTTTCGAACTTTAAACGTGTCTATGGATGACTATTGAAGTCACGGTAATGATGAGCTCCGTTCGAGCGAAACGCGTCTACCGTTATTGAAGTTTGTCGTCACACATAGGATGACTAGGCATACGTAGTGACTTTGAATATTGCGAGAATAATTCGGTTCTATTTCTTTGTCTGATGAGGATATATAGAATGCTGACCGATGTCAATTCCCTCTGCCTTCATCAAAGGGAATTTAGCATAAGCTAAATTTCATCTGATGATTCAGATTAAGGGTAGTACTAGTTGTTTTTATTGAATATTTTAAATTAGCAGGAAGAAGAGCAACGAAATTAAGACTTGCCTGTTTAGGAAGGAAACATAAATACCCGCAATGTGCTAAAAAGTTTGATTAAAAATGAAACTCGCAAAAGTGACCGACTATGTTCAAATTCAGTAACAATAAATGAAGAACTTCGCAATATTATTATAAATGGTGTTGCTTGGCAGACTGGACTTTGATTCACTACTTTCAGTCCCAATGTCACTTCTAGACGACCACGTTAGCATCAAAATGATGGAGTACCATAAGCACTAATCAGTAGAATAAAGTACTCACTGGCCGTTTCGGTTGCCTGTGTGACATTGTGAATAAAGGCGTTTCCAACACTTTTCTTAATTGACTGAGGCTTACGCTCTTTACCATATCGAATTGCTGGGCAGACCATCCTTAAACACTAGCCAGAGGTTGTTGCTGAATTGTCGCTGTACTCGTTAGATCCGTAATAGATACGGCATGTATAATGTTAGTGACCGGATGTGCTGAGTAGCCAATGGTCCATGATTTCTTACGAAATACGGCATTTGTAAAAAATGGTGTTGCATGTTAGACTGGACTTTGATTCAGGACTTTCAGTCACCATGTCACTTCTAGACGACCAATGAGTACCCGGCAACACTCATCAGTAGAATGAAGTACCCACTGGTCGCTTCGGTTGTCTGTGTGACATTGTGAATAAAGGCGTTTCCGACACTGCTTAATTGTCTGAGGCTTAGCTCTTTACCAGATTGAATTGCTGTGCGGACCATCCTTAAACACTAGCCAGAGGCTGTTGCTGAATTGTCGCTGCACTCGTTGCATCTTTAATGGATACGGCATGTATAATAGTAGTGCACAGATGTGCTGAGTAAATAACGGTCCAGGATTTCTTACGAAATACGGCATTTATACAAAATGGTAATTTTAAAAATATAATTATGATTTTAAACGCGATTGTATTCAAATGTGCAACTTTAAAAGGCCTTGCAATATATTCTCGGATGCCTTTTGATATATTCTCGGAAATGCCCTTTAAATGTAATTAAATGGCATCATTAAAGGGAATGTAATTCCCTTTAAATATAATGCCCTTTTAGTATAATTGTGTTGCTTGACAGACTGGACTTTGATTCACTTCTGTCACCATGTCACTTCTAGACGACCACTTCAGCATCAAAATGATGAGTACCCGGCAACACTCATCAGTAGAGTGAAGTATTATGAAGTATTATCATATTAATATTATATATTAATATATTAAATATTATATTATAATATTATAATATAACAGTTAAATATTTCAACTGTTAAAAGTCTTTAAGTGTCATTTATTGTATTTTATGAATAGTTTAATACAAAAAGTGGTGCATTCAATCGTTTAAATTGTTTCGATGTGATAATGACTGAATTCTTTATTGAACAATATTGAATTAATTATCCAAAATAGACTAAGTTCAAAGTAAATTTATGTTTATATTTTGTTAATTATCTAAATAAAAAACGAAATAATAAAAAACAAAATATAAAAATCGCCGACCCTGCCCTGCCAGGTAAAGGCAAAGAATAAGAATTATCTAAATAAACAACTCTAATTCAATGTATTATTATTCTTTAGATTGAATGAATTTTTTATTGAACAATATATATTTATAAGTTTGAAAATTCATTTTTCTTAGGGATTAGACAACAAGAGTGAACCTCGAATTATTTCTTCATAAAATTTTTTGTATAAAAAGACAATAGAAAGTATAAAATAGAAAGAAGACAGACTCTTTTCGCAACCATTTTCTGCACGTTTATATATTTGATTCAACTTGTTGAATTCGCAGAGTGGCATGCGCAAAATGCCGGATAAAACCATAATCGATTGTTAATGCTTTTGTGACGATGTTAATATGTATTCCATGTTTCAGATGAGCACTGACGAAGCCGTAACGCGGCAAAAGCTATGGCGAAATATATAATAACTAACTCCGGATTTGATCTGTTTAACTTTTACATCTTAACAACATGAAACTGAGAGATAAGCGGATATTTAATTCTATTGTTAGATTAAATATTGCATGCAATAGAAAATTACGTTTCAATTATTCCGTGCTACACTGAGGTAGTTGATACATTCTGTTTACCTAAGACCAAATCTTTTGGATGCCATTTTTCAACATTATAATTTGCAATTAAATGTCGAATGAACCTCGAATTATTTCTTCATTCGAATTTTTGTAACACTAATACAAAGAAGACAGACTATTTTCGCAAACAATTTCTGCACACTTGTATATTTGATTCAACTTGTTGAGTTCGCAGAGTGGCACGCGCAAAATGCCACATAAAATCATAGACACAACAGAATTGATAAGGAATTGCAGTACGTCTTTAATTGGTGTGAAAATGTTCCATAGCCTTTAAACTGACTTCGAAAATATAAGCGTGTGTTGTAAGTTCGTGCAATATTATGTACACAGAAATGCCATGTTAGATTTGATTCAATAGTGACATCTAAGACTTTTACACGTACTAGATTATAATTATTAAGCTCTGGATTCCTGCTAATATCGCTTTTGACATACTGTGCCCTTGCCCGCTTCCTCAACTACTCATTGTGATATCCAAATCAATAAACTGATCGTAATTTAAGTATTTAAGTAATGCAATTGCAGCAGCTTTTCAAACTATCGGTCTATTAGTCTGGCATGTACTTTATTTTACACATAATAGATTCTTAAGCTCAGATTTCTCGTTGAAAAGACGTACTCAGGTTTTCGTGGTGTAGATGTTCAATTGCATGCAGTGTTCTGTAAGCGAGGTCAGAACTGATGCACCAATTTGTATGACAGTACTTATGCGTTGCATTAGGAATAAGCCAGCCCGCGGGTCGTCTACAAATCAGCAAAGCTTTTTGCTGAGCAAACGGAAGAAGTTAGATGCTTCCTTGCCAATCGCACTAGTGATTTCGATGGCTTTGGGAATGAAATCCATCCCTAGTGCTGAAATTCCCTCGTACTTTATTCTCATTCAGCATTCAACTTTCGTAGCTACTGATCCAGTTCCTGTTAGAATTGAATTATTTTAGATTTTTATCACTTATAGTTTGATGGCGTAACACCGTTTTATGAGGTTAGTTTGTTCATTATACATTATATTATTAACATCATGAACAATCGTGTTTTAATGTCTTTGTATTTGCATGGATGAACTGTGTGGTTAGAATCTTACTGTGTTCCCCTTCTATGTATTGTTTGATAGCGCCTTTTTATTAAAAACATTGAAACACAATGGTTCAGTCAACAACCTCCGAATTTTTAAATCGTTACTAATTAAGAAAGAAAATCCTGCCATCAATAGGAAAGATAAAGGGTTCGTTCGAAATCTTTGAATTTTTTGAACGACACTGCAATCTTAGAGTGACAGTTATAAACTGTCTACAGACTTAGCGATATGGGGCATGAGCTACCCATATACAATGTTTTATGTTTTATTTTATATGTTTTTACTAGATGCTTTATAGATTTTATTATTCCAAAACTTTTTCGAAATCATTTACAAATTAAATCAGCTAACTGAATCTACGTATTGTTATATAATTATAAAATAAACAAAACATAATAATGCTAAATCAAAATTTAATAATTAAATAATAAAATTAATAATTGTTTTTAGATTTTCTATAATTTATATCAAGTTAAAAATATGAAATTTAAAATAAACGTCATTTTTATGAATTGACTAATAAATAACAGACGTTGTATCAGAATAAGAATTAGAGGTCATCAGGAGGAACTGCTATGCTATCAGGTTTCGGCCCCTAACTCCTCTACCCAACATAGCAGCGGGGCCAAATACATGCTAATGATGTATTTCCTCTGATAATAACTATCTAGTATCTTATTTTAATGCAAAGTATATTATTTATTATCCATCCATAAAAATTTGCCACTTAAGAGTTTAAATTTATTCTTTATATTATTGTGTTGATTTATATATTTTACTATTTTCTTCGTGATGTTATTCTTATAGTAACCTAGTTTAAAATATGTATCTATTAAATTATTTAAATGATTTTGAAGAAAACCAATATCGTTACAAATTATTACAATTCTTAAAATTTCATTATTGTAAACCATCCCCGAAAATACAGACTTTATTTATTTTTAGATATTTCGACTGTACTGAGCAGTCCTTTTCAATATAAAAATAGAAAAATAGACAAGTATATCATCAATATTTTCTCATAAATATTTTCCATTAAGAGTTTAAATTTATTTTAAATATTATTGTGTTTATTTTTATATTTTACTATTTCCGGCTGATAAAGGCGGTCGAATTGTAGTTTGGGATACGAATGATTACATTAGAGAGTGTCAGCGACATCTGGAAGACACACCATACCAGAAAACCTCAAAACGTTAAGAAGCGTTTGGAAAATATTAATCATACAATTAGTAGTGTTTTCCCAAAAAGATACCGTCAGTTCTCTATAATAATATATCATCAACAATAAGTATCGAAGGTAAAATACAAGATACTCACCTGCGCGAGGAACGTGAGCAATTTTGAATCACCAAGCTGATGACGGATTTACAATTGAATAAAACACAGAGAATTAAATTGCAATAATATAATCAGTAGCAGGTGTGGACACAAAGTAATAAATATAAGATTTATGTATCGTGTAGTTTATATGTTATGCCGATATCATCCATACTTAAAATGTGTTGACTTTTTAGTGCATAAAAAATAATAAAATAATTTTACGCTTGAAATATCGATGCCGCGTATTATGCACTTAGTGCATAATATTTAGACATTTAGATAATAATTGCAAATTGAGCAACAATTATACAAATCACCATTTATATTAAATCTGATAGAATTACATTCGTGTGCCAACTTATGTTAGTTTTAAAAGACATTTTACTCACACGAGAACTGTAATAATTTATTTGACTTTTCAGCCAATCTCAGTGACACTTTTCCTGGTTATTGAGATCCGGAAAAAGATCAGTGATTATTTCCCTTTTAATCTCAGTAAAAAAAGGTCACTGAGAGTTGTTGAAATGCCAAAAACTATTACAGTTTTCGTTGCCTTGGAAAAGGTTTCGCTTGGAAACCGAAATATTGGTTTTAACAACAATAATGTTCTGTCGGCGGATGCCTTTTCTTCTTTCAACAATAACATTACCTGATTTGATATTAATTAAGATAAAATAGGAGTGTGTAGAATGCAGTGCAGAAATGTTAGTGCATACGGCAAACAGCCAATACTTTTGTTATTTTGTATAAAAAAAGCTATACCTCATAATGTTGTTTGAACATATTGTTCAAAAAGCTTTTGTATTTTAACTTTTTTATCAATCAAATAAGCTAAACTGAGTAAAATAAACAAAACATAATAATAATGCGAAATCAAAATTTAAAAATTAAATAATAAAATAAATAATTGTTATACGATATTTTATAATTTAAATCAAGTTAAAATAAAAAAATGAAATTTAAAATAAACGTCATTTTTATGAATTGACTAATAAATAACAGACGTTGTATCAGAATAAGGATTAGAGGTCATCAGGAGGAACTGCTATGCTATCAGGTTTCGGTCCCTTAACTCCTCTACCCAACATAGCAGCGGGGCCAAATACATGCTAATGATGTATTTCCTTTGATAAAACTATCTAGTATCTTATTCTAATAACAAAGTATATTATTTATTATCCATCCATAAAAATTTGGCACTTAAGAGTTTAATTATATTTTATATGATCTGGTATGCATGAATGCTCATGCAAAAATATGTTTCTTGTAAATTTAAATATGTTATCTTTACGATATAAATTAATAGTAGTTTTTTAGTTAATGTTAATTTATATTATATGTTTCTTGCAAATTTAAATATGTCATCTTTACGATATAAATTAATAGTAGTTTTAGTTAATGTTAATTTAATGTTCATATCTAGATATACACCTTCTTTATCATTAATATTGGTTTTGTTAAGAATAAGGCTTTCTGGATAAATGTGCTCACTAATTGAATAAAAATTATTAGAATTAAATACACATATATCATCAATGTATCGAAACATATGTTTCATATATTTATATTGTTTAGATTTAGTTTTTACATAGTTATGAACAAATTCATATTCTATAAAGCTTCAAAACAAGTCAGTATTAATTGGGCTACTATTACCTTCCATTGGAACACCTTTTACTTGTTTAAATATAGATTATTTACTTTTAAATAATTTTGATAAATCAAAATTATTTAAAAGTAGGGACATCTATATTTAGACAAGTGAAAGGTGTTCCAATGGGTGGTAATAGTAACTTAATTATAGCTGACTTATTTCTAAACTTTATAAAATATGAATTTGTTCATAACTATGTAAAAACAAAATTTAAACAATATAAATATATGAAATATATGTTTCGATACATTGACGATATTTGTATTTAACTTTTATAACTTGTATTCAATAAGCGAACAAATTTATTTAGGTATCCTTATTCTTAATAAAATCAATATTGATGATAAACATGGTATATATCTAGATATAAACATTAGATTTACGTCAATTCAAATCACTTTTATTTATATCGTGAAGATAACATATTTAAATTTACAAGAAACATATTTTTGCATGAGCATTCATGCATACCATATAATATAAAATATAATACATTAAATAATGAAATTTTAAGAATTGCAACAATATGTAAAGATATTGGCTTTCTTCAAAATCATTTAAATAATTTAATAGATACATATTTTAAACTTGGTTACTATAAAAAATATCTTCAAAGACAAAATCTTAAGATGTAGGAATATGGAATATAGGAATATTTTTATGGATAATAAATAATATACTTTATATTAGAATAAGATACTCAATAATTAAATTTTATCAGAGAAAATACGTCATTAGCACGTGTTTGGCCCCGCTGCTTTGTTAGGTCGATGCATAGAGCTCGAAACATCATAACATAACAGTTCCTTCTGATGACTTCTAATCCTTATTCTGATACATCGTATGTTATTTATTAGTTAATTCATAAAAATGACTTTTTAAATTTCAATTTTAAATGTTAACTTGATATAAATATAAATTGTATAAATTCTTATATAATTATTTGTTATTTATAATTATTTATCTTTATTTTTATTTATATATAGTATAAAATATGTAGACTCAGTTATCTGATCTGATTCATAACCTTCTATTTTGATCTAAGATTGTGTCCATTTTTTAAGATAGAGCTATTTCTATTCCTTTTAAATGCGCTGTCACTATAAATGTCCTTTAGCATTCGTGTTGAAAACCTGACTAATAATAAACCTGACCAATAATTTGGCTAACAGTCTTTGAGTAATTACCAGTTTTGTTTTTCGAGTGTTTTTTTTAATGTGTTTGTATCGTATTTGATTTCTTGCCTGTGATTTTATTTTCGGCATTCAGTCATCCATGTTAACACTTTCGGCATTTATTGTATTGATTTTTAGTCTAAGTAGTATCTATAAACTTTTTATTTGGCTCAAAAGAAGCTTGTATAGCTAGAAGAAAACATCTCTTAACATTTTTCAATCGCTTATTAGAAGCGTTTTCTGGATAAAGCAAGTCTAATAAAAAATCAACTCTGTGGATTTTATTCGTTAAGAGAGCACACTTGCACAAAGTGTAGGACAGGCAAATACGTTATCTGCTTCTAGCGTAAACACTTCCCTCTGATAGTGAAATAACTTACAAAAATTTTAGATTTTTATTATCAAACATTATTGGACGCGCAAGCTTCTTTACTTCTTCATGCTTGTTGAGATAATATTTAAATGGCTTCACATTGACTCTTCGCTATTCACCGAATAATCACCATCAACAAATTGACAAAACGATACTTGATCATTTAGTGCTTAAGTCCTTCTGCTTACTCCAGTAAGAATGAAAATTTCTTTAAAAATGAATTTGTATGCAATTTGGTAAAATCCAAAATTTATTAACAAAATTCATTTGATATTGTGTGATACCAACATTTTTACAAGTTTATTTTTTTCTGATTTGATATTTTTATCGTCTAGTCGTTACTGGAAATTTTTAAAACAATTTCCAAACATGTGACACTATTCCTTTAATCGATTACGAAAGCATTGTAGTTTGCATTTTATGGACTACGAAGTTTTGTCGATTTATCAAGATACAAACTACATGGTATATTGTCTACTTCTTATCTATTTGACCTGTATCCTAATATGTGAATGTTTATAATACCCGATTTGTCAAATTTAGTTTAATTTGTGCCCATGCAAATTTCAGTTACGACATCTTAAAAGTTTTCCCCGATCAATCAGTTTGCGATTGATTTAACAACGTTAGCTTATTATCTATTAGCTTACATACTCGAGGTCGTTTAACCACGTTGAAGACGTCAAACAAAAATGAACATGTCTTTGCGTTATTAATTTTTAAAAGGGAACATGTCGTTAAACTATGCCTGATTTGATTGATTTTATTGATTCAAGTGGATATGAAAAACGACATCCATTAACCGAATTACAACTTTACAAGTTTTAATTTGTTTTTATTTAATCGGTAGTCGCTATTTCATTTTGTTATATATTACCCGAATCACGTATTAACTTAAACTTTCAACTTAAATGACTGGAATTTAATGTTATTTGAATTTTATAATTTAAATATCAAATGAATTTAATAATAACAATATTTCGATAGCTCTTTTTATCACCTTCAGGAACTTAGAAAACCTCTTATTCGGTTTATTACCGTTTAATAGTTTTATCACAAAAAATGTATGATACCTTTTCCTATCCTTAATCGCTATAACGATATATCGATATAACAATATAACGATATATTTTGGTGTAATAATCTTTATTAAAATCTATGTATTGGTGATTTAAAGTGAGTTGTATAGCTAAACTATAAACTTTACTAATGAGTTCTTATGTCAATTTATAGCTCTTCTAATTTAATCTTATTATCCTCATTGTATTAATATTTGAAAGCAACGTGTTAATTTCAACTAATTAGTTATGTAAATTTACAATCCTTCACATTTTATCTCATAATCCTCGTTTTATGCTGCAATTGAAAAAAAATGAAAATGTTATTCAAGATTATAATAGATACATATTTTAAACTATGTTACCATAAAAATACTATCAAACAGAAACTAGTATAATAAATAAATCAACACCTTAATATTAAAAATAAATTTAAAATCATTAGCGGAAAATTTTTATGGATATATAATAAATAATATACTTTGTACTAGAATATTATACTATATAATCAAATTTCATCAGAGGAAATAGTCATTAACATGTATGAATATGGAATATAGGAATATTTTTATGGATAATAAATAATATACTTTATATTAGAATAAGATACTCAATAATTAAATTTTATCAGAGAAAATACGTCATTAGCACGTGTTTGGCCCCGCTGCTTTGTTAGGTCGATGCATAGAGCTCGAAACATCATAACATAACAGTTCCTTCTGATGACTTCTAATCCTTATTCTGATACATCGTATGTTATTTATTAGTTAATTCATAAAAATGACTTTTTAAATTTCAATTTTAAATGTTAACTTGATATAAATATAAATTGTATAAATTCTTATATAATTATTTGTTATTTATAATTATTTATCTTTATTTTTATTTATATATAGTATAAAATATGTAGACTCAGTTATCTGATCTGATTCATAACCTTCTATTTTGATCTAAGATTGTGTCCATTTTTTAAGATAGAGCTATTTCTATTCCTTTTAAATGCGCTGTCACTATAAATGTCCTTTAGCATTCGTGTTGAAAACCTGACTAATAATAAACCTGACCAATAATTTGGCTAACAGTCTTTGAGTAATTACCAGTTTTGTTTTTCGAGTGTTTTTTTTAAATGTGTTTGTATCGTATTTGATTTCTTGCCTGTGATTTTATTTTCGGCATTCAGTCATCCATGTTAACACTTTCGGCATTTATTGTATTGATTTTTAGTCTAAGTAGTATCTATAAACTTTTTATTTGGCTCAAAAGAAGCTTGTATAGCTAGAAGAAAACATCTCTTAACATTTTTCAATCGCTTATTAGAAGCGTTTTCTGGATAAAGCAAGTCTATATTAACCCTGATAACATGGCAATTCCTCCTGATGGCCTCTAATCGTTATATTGAGTCTACTTATAAAATACGTAGACTCAGTTATCTTATCTGATTTGTTCTACTGGCAAGTTATTATTGACCTCTGGATTTTGTTTTTCTGGTAATATAACCAAAAATAAGTGAGACCTCATCAGCTGCTGTCTCAGACCTACATTTTACGTTTCGACACTTATTATCAGTGAACGGAGTAATTATTTATTATTTATAATTATTTAATTATTTATTATTTAATTATTTATTATTTAATTATTTATTTTATAAATAATTATTATTTTTCCCAGCAATAGTGGGCTACAAAGAGAGACGGGGGCGTCTCTCTTTGAATTAAATTATGATATTTAATTCAAAATATCATAATTTAATATGATATTTAAATCATATTTAAATATCATAAATATGATATTTAAATCTCTCTTTAAATTATGATATTTTGAATTTCTTCAAAATCATTTAAATAATTTAATAGATACATATTTTAAACTAGGTTACTATAAAAATAACATCAAGCAGAAAATAGTAAAATATATAAATCAACACAATAATATAAAGAATAAATTTAAACTCTTAAGTGACAAATTTTTATGGATGGATAATAAATAATATACTTTGTATTAGAATATAATACTAAATAATCAAATTCAAGCAGAAGAAATACGTCCTTAACACGTATTTGGCCCCGCTGCTATGTTGAGTAGAGGAGTTAGGGGGCCGAAACCTGATAGCATAGCAGTTCCTCTTTACGAATTCTAATCCTTATTCTGATACATCGTCTGTAATTTATTAGTCAATTCATAAAAATGACGTTTATTTTAAATTTTAATTTTTTATTTTAACTTGATATAAGTTATATAAATCTTAGTAATTATTAATTATTTACAATTATTTATTATTTAATTTAATTTAGCATTATTTTTTTAAATTTTATAATTATATTAAATATGTCATTTTTATAAACTAACAATTTAAAAAAGTAAATTTTCACCGATGGATATATCGATGCAAGTAGATAATTTTCTTTAAATTTCAATTGTGTTTATATTGATTGTTTTTATATTTTAAGAATAAACGGTAATATTAATTTGTAGATTGCAAGCGAATTAGTCTATGACATCAAAATGTTAAAATACTTTTTAAAATCATTAACCTTCTAGATTTAAAAAATTGTCAAGTCTGTAAAATGCGACTTCTACTCTTTCCTGTTACTTCAATACTAGATCATTCACATGTGCTTCTTAATTTTGACTTTGTCGCTAAGATGAAGGACATCACAACAAAGGAATATGCAATGAACACATATTGCGAGCCTTTGCAGGATACCGGTTCTGTGAAGACTGTCTGCGATATCATCCGCAAGAATAAAACGCTTCGGGTACTTTTGAACATCCCAGAAGATGACGACGAACTTTTAGCGGCATCAACTCTTTTAAAGGTTTCCATATCGAATCCGACTTCCTTGACTGCAAGCACCGGCAAGGCAAATCTTTTAAATCCTCAGCCGGGGCCAACCTCCTTGTTACCACAGCAAGCCTCTTCGCAAAATGTCGGTGTCGTGAATACGAAGGTTTCACATAATTTGTTAGATTCCGCAACAACTAACAAGAACAAACAAAGTCAGAGTTCTATTCTGACGAACGCAATTGAGAGCTTTGTAGACGTAAAGACTCGTTTGCGCTTTTTCAGCTTAGGTGAAGATGCTGATGTATGTATATGCGCTGTACTTGTTGATCACATGTCGTCTTACTATTTGAACGCGTCTTCCAATGATAAACAACGAATCACTTCCAATAACGTCGTTCATAACGCCAATGATCACCAATCGCATGTTTCACATCAAACGTCAACAATTACTCGTCGTGATCATTACTACTTTTGGATTTGCATCCGGGATCTCCGAGATCAACTCATAGCTCTAAATAAGAGCATTAAACAGAAAGGATTGCCCCATGTTCTATCACTCATTGATCAATGGGTAAGTTTAACGGTCAACAACAACAGCATATCTCCTAAAATGAGAGGGCTAAATGATGATGTTAAGACGGTAAAGCAGCGTTTCCGCTGTATGATATGGGATCTGATGGAGCAGAAGCAGGAGATAATGTTTCCGCATCCATGTCATGGACGAATCCCGAATTTCAGGGGACGCGAAGCTGCAGCCGAGAATCTTGCCGCTTTAACAACGTTCAAACAAGCACGAGTTGTGAAGATAAATCCTAGCTTAGCTCAGGAACACATTCGATTTCTTACGCTAGCTAGTTCTAAAGTTTTACTTACACCTAGTCCAGCATTAGAATCCGCTGTTCCTTTCTACAAAATCGATCCACGTTTTCTATCAAGGAAGCAGATTCAGCGTGCAGCTACTAAATCTGGTGCCGCCTCTCTAGGCTCGATGGTGAGTCTTAGCGGGCTGGGTAACATAGAAGTTGATTTAGTTGTCGTTGGGTCTGTTGTTGTTAATCCAATTACCGGTGCTCGACTGGGAAAAGGATTCGGATACTCCGACCTAGAATATGCTATCATGTCTTATCTTGGCGTCGTCAAAGACAATAACACCGTTATCGCCACAGTGGTTCACGAAAGTCAGCTGGTGAATGATTTACCTGATGAGGTAATGTGCGCTCACGATTTGCCAGTTAATCTTGTTGCAACACCAAAACGTGTCGTATTTACTAGATGTTCATTCCCCAAGCCAAAAGAAATCCTTTGGTCTGAAGTTAATGAACAAATGTTCACGACGATACCAGTACTAAAAGACTTGTATGATCGAATTGAACATAAACGTCGGGAATCTGCATGTTACAACAATAATGTAATCAACGAGTACAACACTGTTGGCGGTGATCCTCCATATATTGGTATTAATAAAAGCGATTGTTGTAGACAGCAAGCTGTCATATCATCTGAGCTTCCTTAATTAGTATCAAGGATTAATCGTATGAATATAGATTGTATTAAAAATTGCACACATACAATAGGTCCGTTTATAAAATTACATGCGATACAGTTTTGAAACTTGTCTAAAAAGTTATGTTGTTAATTAATACAGTAATGCTTAAATACAGTTAGATTTACCAGATACTACGTATTTCGATTGTTACTACTAGAGATTCGTTATCACTACCAACAACGCCGTATATTGTATAACCAACTAGTCGGTGCAGCTTCTTCCAGATCAGTTATATTTCGTCAACTATTGTCAACTACTTTTGTATTTAAGAAAACAAAGTACACTACAAGCAACCAAGTCTCTCTCTACATGTTTCTTTCTATCTATATATATTCGTGTTCAATCATCCATATTTTTGTGGTTTGAAATCGGTTTTGCTTTTGCAGACTCTTCTGATTAAACATACAAAACACTAATCTATCTTTTGTGCGTTCTTTAAATTTTTGAAGAGCTTAAATAATTGAAGTCTTTATTTTTGTATTTTGAAAAATGATATAAAATGCATAAATTGTGATCAGGTACTAAGCATCAAAAGCTTTATATCTTTGTTCAATAACTTTAAAATGTCGTGCGGTGTAAACTTTTCTAATTGGGGTATTAGACAATAAAACATGTTTAGCTTTTGGATAACTAAAAAAGATGTTTAAGTCAGACTAAATCATAAACAAATGGGATTGATAAATATGAGATTAATATGATAAGAATTGTAAATTAATCTGATTATTGATTTTAGAACATATTATTGAAGAAAATAAGTCAATTTAAATTCGAATAGTATTAAAAAGAGAAGATTTTTGGATTAAAACTCTTAATTCCATGTACCCATTAGGATTGAATGACGTGATACAATTGGCAGAAATGGTATAGTAAATAATTAACAGTAGAAGTAGTATAATACATAATAAACAACTATATTATAATAATCCTGTTAAACGCATCCCAAGAAGTCATGGCTATAAAAGGAATAAGAAAAATAAACTTTAATAGACTCGAGATATTATTATATTAATATATTACTAGATATTATATTACATGTGGTAAATAATCGTTTTAAGCAATGAAATCATGCTCAAAAGGAATCATGGCGATAAGAGGAATAAGAAACAAGGAACCATAAGGAAAAATGTTCTTTTAAAGGAATAAGGGAACATATTATCGAAGAAAATAAGTCAAAATTAAATCAAAAACTATTAGAAAAAGAAGATTTTTGGATTAAAACGTTTATTTCCTTGCACACATTAGGATTGAATGACGTGGTACAAGGAATTGGCAGAAGTAGTATAATACATAATAAACAACTATATTATAATAATCCGGTTAAACGCAAACCAAGAAGTCATGGTGATAAAAGGAATAGGAAAAATAGAGTTAAAAATATTAAAAAAGATATGTATATAAATGAACAATTAGAAATATTAAAACAACTTTTAAGTGATAATAAGCTAAAAGATCTTTATGTAAATATAAGAAGTTTTTCTAAAGATATCATATGTTCAATAAATCAAAAATTAATTAACGACTATGATAGACTAAGTTGTATAATAGACAATTATTGAAATACAAAATACTATAATCGTACAATAAATGTAAATAATAACAATAGAAAATATACATTAACCATAAACTTCATTAATAAATGTATAGATAACATAAATATAGCCGGACTTTTAAATAATTCTAAAAGTAAAGAAATAATAGGGTCAGATTTAAGTAAATATATTCCTAAAATAAGGTATAAACTCCTACCACCATTAGGACGAAAAATTTGTAATTATAATAAAGAATTAAAATTAATATGTAACGATAATATTAGTTAAGTTGCATAATAGACAATCATTAATAAGCTAAAGATAATAATCAAAGGTAATTAAATTAAAAATAATTTCATCAAAACGTTAATCTCAACTTTGAAGTATCATGTAAATCATTAATTACAAGAATCTTCAATACGTTCTACAGCCATTTTTGCGTCCCACACAGATGGAACAAGCGCTTCCAGATTAGTATCACAGCTATGGAATCCCACTGTCTGCATTTGTACAAGTTCGGATGCATAAAGTTATTCTTGAGTTTGGTTTGGTTGCTGATTTGTCGGCTGATGTTGCTGGGGATGAAGACGATCTAATGGTTGAAACAACGAAGCAGTATAATCTTAATTTGAGTATTGTAAATTTTGAAATACTGTTGTTGCATAAGCTGTTTGTCTATTGCTTGGTGATTGAAAGAAATCCACATTAGATGAAGTAGGTTGACTATTCATTTGATTTTCGACCAGACCGCTTATATTTTAAGATATCAACTGAATATATTTATGTAAATATAAAAGTTTTTCTAAAGAAATCATTTGTTCCATAAATCAAAGATTAATTGATAGTTAATAATAATTGACAGTCATTAATAGTTTAATGATTAATAATTTAATAATTTGTAATAATTTCTCTTCGCGAAGTGGATTAAAAGTTTATGAAAAACCCACGATATTCTAAGAAACCTCAACGAGAAATCAAACATGAACAGGCAAAACAGAAATATATTGATTCTGTAAGTAAGCATTTGCCTTTGGTATTTATTTGGCTAATTCGATGCAAAATTATAAATGACTTGTAAAATTAAATGTTTAATCAAACTACTTCATTGTATATATAGTGGAATAAATATACACCTTAAAAAAATTTTGGTTTCTAATAAACATACAATCTAAAGTAAATACAGCACAATCTAAAGTAAATACAACGACAACCGAACGACAACCTTCGACGACAACTAACGACAACCATCGACAACCATCCGCTTGACAATTATCGACAACCATCGACAACCATCGACGACATCCGCTTGCTACTACTAACGCGAACTACTTACAATTATTTAAAAATCGTAAACTATTGCAACCTACAGTTAATGGGATCCAAGAAGAAAAATCTACCAAAAGCCAAGCGAGCAATCTCTGTTGATACCGATAAAACCGGCAAGCTCGAGAACATACAAGTGGAATGCTCCGCTAGCGGCTGTCAAATCTGGACATCAGTAACGCATAATTGTGCTTTGGGTCAGGAAACTTGTGGCGGGCCACCGTTCTACTGCGGATTCTGTGCGGCGAAACAAATCAACTTGATAATAAAACGATTAGAGCAATTGGAAATGGCATCGCAGCATGATCGAATTTCTCAAATTTCTGACAAATCTACTGAGACAGTGAAGGAGCCGCAAATTGTATCGCAGCAAGATGGATTTTGTCAAGTTTATGATAAATCTACCGAGACAGTGACGGAGCCGCAAATTGTTACAACTAATGTATATTCACTCCCCGACACCCCACGTCCCGTCCTTCCCGTCTCGTCCCTCAATACCTTGCATCCATCAATCAAAATCACCTCCACCAACCTCCACTATCCTTCCACTCATAACCTTTCCTCACATCGCTTGCCACCCTCTTTATTATCATTATCCTCTATGTATCCCGTCGTCAAACCAAATTTCTCCAAATCATCAACTGCCAGCTCTTCTATCGTGATCTCACCTACTCACATCAGTCGTCCTCCTTTACGGAAGCGCTTTGCTTCTCGCGATCGTTGCGTCATTGTTACTAATATCACGCCTTCTAAATCCTTATCTCCACAAGCACGTCTGGACCACGATGTTTCCGCCTTCAGATCAATCCTCTCGTCTATTGTTCCTTCGGATAAACCATCCTTTTTCAAGGACATTTCTCCTGTCGCATTCATCCGTCTAAACAAATCTCAATCTAATCCTTCCCAGCCCCCTCTCCTAAAAATTGTTTTCAAGCATAGCTCTCACGCGTCTTCTGTCCTCTCTCAACGATTCAATCTCATGTCATCTTCAACCACTCGAATTTTCCCCGATCGCGCCCCTTCTGAAATCGCTCAAATCTCTTCAGCCCGCATCGAAAAACGCCGTCGCGAGGAAAACGGCGAAACATCACTCTCCATCCGAAACATAGACGGAAATTTTCAAGTTGTCCACACCCGTCCAAAAATTCGATGGCGCTCCATCTCTCCTATGTGTCTTCTCCACTAGACTCTTTCGCCACAGCACACGGTTTCCGCCTCGGTCTCCTCAACACTAGATCTATTCTCAATAAATCCGATCTTATCCTCAACGTATTCACCAAGCAATCCATCGATCTCTTCTGCCTCACCGAATCCTGACACTCAGATTCCGACGACCTTTCCATTCGCCGTCTGCTCTCTGCCGGTTGCTCCCTAGTCGAATCCGCCCGCCCTTCAGCTCATGCCCTTCTAAATCCTCTAATCATGGCGGCATCGTCGCATTCGCGCGTCACCCAGCGTCTCTTCGCAAAATCAATCCCCCTTTCAGTCCTTGCTCTTTTGAATTGCTCACTTGTCGTTATTCTAACCCGATCACTCTAGATCTCGCCATTGTATACCGTCCTGGTTCATCAGCTCCTACAGCCTTATTTTTTTACCGAACTCGCTGACCTCCTTTCTCATTGTTCTTTGTCCTCAATCCCTTCACTCATTCTAGGCGACTTCAATATCCGCCTAGACCGCCCCTCTTCCACAGATTCCATCCGCTTCATCAACATTCTATCCAACTACAATTACAAACTAATCTCCACTGCCCCCACACATATACTTGGCGGGGCACTCGACATCATCGCTGTCCCCGATCATTTTGCTGCCCACACCTCACTGTCCATCTCTGATCCTGGTCTATCCGATCACTTTCTTATCACCCTTGATCTCGCTCGCAACCACACCCCTCCTCACACACCTACAATCCTACGTCGCCCTTGGAGAAATCTTGACCTCTCCCTTCTCCGCTCTGCCTTACTCAAATCGTCTCTATCATTACCCACAATAACATATTCATCTCCTCACGATCTCGCCTTTCTTTTCGACTCTGAACTCACATCCACTCTCGATATCCTCTTGCCCTTCAAGTCTCACCCACACCGTCGCCAGCACCGTGCCCCATGGTTTGACATCCAATGCCTACTCTCAAAGCGTCGACTCCGCCATGCTTTTCGAGTCTATCACCGCTCTCTCAGACGCGATTTCCGCTTGATCACTCCGTCTTTCCGTGATTCCTATCTTGCTCTTCGCCTGTCTCATCTCAACCTACTACGTACCAAATGCAACTCCTTCTAACAGCATAAAATCATCACTTCATTCAACTCTAAGACTCTCTGGCATACTTTTAACTCAATCCTGGCTCGTTCCTCTACGCCGTGCAACATCAATGCTAATGATTATTCGTCATTTCTCCAGACTAAAGTATCCACGCTGCTCTCTCACACCCCGGTCTCCATCCTATCCCACTCTGCCCAGTCTACTCTCATCCTTCCGGAACTCTTTCATCTTCTCCCTGTATCACCTACAGAAGTATCATCTGTCCTCATGTCCTTGCCCAACAAAACCTCACCTGCCGATCCCCTGCCTACTCACATATTAAAATCTATATGCTCATCGATATCCCCATTTCTCACAACCTTGTTTAACTCGTCCATCCGCAGTCGTATCTTCCCTTCACACTGGAAATCCGCAATCGTTCGTCCCCTCCTTAAGAAACAATCGCTCGACCCCTCCCTTCCTTCTAGCTATCGCCCCATTTCACTACTCCCTACTCTTTCTAAGCTCTTAGAACGCCTCATCTTAATACAAATCAACGCTTATCTCTCCTCATCCAATCTGTACCCTCCTTTCCAATCCGCTTTCCGCTCTAATCACTCGACAGAAATCGCATGCATAAAAGTGTACAACGACTTACTCATTTCTCGAGACAAGGCTCTATATAGTGTTCTCATCTCCCTCGACCTCTCCTCCGCATTCGACATTGTCGACCACTCCGTCCTCCTTTCTCGCCTTCGTTATGATTACGGCTTTTCTTCCTCTTCCGTAGCTTGGTTCGCCTCATATCTATCCGACCGTTCCTTTCGCGTCTGTTCTAATTCATCATCCTCCCCTCCCATCCCTATTTTTTGCGGGGTTCCACAAGGTTCAGTCCTAGGTCCCCTGCTTTTCTCTCTTTTGCTTGGCGATCTCTCTCCATTTATCAAACCTTACTCCTTTAACGTCATGCAATACGCCGATGACATTCTAATCTATGCTCATGCACCTGCACATCGCATACACGATATCGGCATTTCTGCCTCCAACTGTCTTTCTTCTATCTACAAACGTCTCTCCAATCTTTATCTCGTTCTAAACACCGAAAAGTCCAAAATAATGTGGATCCTTCCCCGTAAACCAAGCATATCTCCTCCCATTGTATCTTTTGCCTCATCGATCATCCCTATAGTCCACAATCTCACTTTCTTAGGCTTCCATTTCGATGATCACCTTTCCCTTAAACCCTTCGTCCGTGACAAGGTCCGCTCGTCTAACTTAATTCTTCGTGACATCCGCCGTATCCGCCCCCTTATCGACTTCCGTTCTTGTATGTCTCTTCTTTCATCGCTTCTTTTCCCTAAAATCGATTACTGCCTTAGCCTTTTCGCCAATTCTCCAAAATCCATCATCCTACCCCTACAACGAATAATCAACACCGCCGTTCGAGTGCTCTTTCGTCTCCGTCGCTTCGACCACACATCCACATATTTTGCCCAACTCTCCTGGCCCACCATCCACATCCGCATCAAACTCCGCCTTCTTCTCGTTACTTTTCGTCTCATCGCTGTCGGCTCCCCATCGTTCATCAACCTTTATTTCTTAGACGATACTCGCCGTACCTCGATATCGCTTCGTATCCTGTCATACCCTCTTACTCCACGTTCCTAATTACTCCAACAACTACGGTCTCCGATCCTTCCTCGTCGCCGCCTCACTCGCCTGGAATCAACTCCCTCTCGACGTCCGCCGCGCTCCCTCCTTTATCACATTCAAACACCTCCTCCGTTCACACCTTCTCGACACCTGATTTACATTTTTGTTTTGTTGTGGTCATGTAAGCGTGCGCTGGCACGCATTTGCCACGTTAAAATAAATCCTTTTTTTATATACAATCATCTATCAATACCGGTGCAATAGTGTCTTCGTCTTCGCGTGTGATCCTTACATATTTGCGTTATATGGTGCAAAAATATTCTATATTTTAATGTAGGAGTGTATTCAGTGTCCAAGTCAACCATTCAGGCAAACCTGTATTTTCATAAACATGCTTGATCCATCCTCTCTTGTTAACCATGATTGAAATAATTTCGCTTAAATTCTCAATTTTATAAGTCATATTGCATGTTGTTGTTTCAAAAACATGTAATGCCCAAAGAAATATTTTTTATTTCATTAGGGCTCCATAATATCTTTGTTCCAAACTCTCTTGCATTTGTAAATGCTGAGAAACTTGAAAATATATTTGATTTCCACAGATCATATGAATTACACATATATGCATTTCTTTGGTCGAGTATGGATGTATGTATTCTAATGCACCAGATCTACATGCATTCTGTGTTGATTCTATCCATGTAACGACAACTGGTTCTCTCAATGTAAAATGAGCACAATGATGTTTTTGGTAATTTATTCAGATCTATTAACATTCATGCAAATGACACATTTAAACAGCTTTTTGTATAAAAGTATAGTAGTTGCAAGTGATGGCTCAAAACCAGATTACATTTTTGCTGTAACATTAAACTCCGATACCATCCCTAATGAGATTAAGAGCAAGTGGGTCAGCACATTTAACATAAGGCCCACTAAATGAGCTAGACCCACACCAACGAATAATGATATATACGGCTGTAATGATAGCAAAGCTATTTACAGACATCAAGGACAACCCATTGAGGGCAAAAATATAATTTATGATAAAAATATTATGATACAATTCCTAATGAGATTAAGAGCCATTGGGTCAGCACAGTTATCATATAACATCCGAAAATACAGTTTATGTTCGTTGCTTTTTGCGTAAAAAAGTGCAGTTTAATATAAGTTATATAAAATCTCATAACAATTATTTATAATTATTTATTATCTAATTATTAAATTTTGATTTAATATTTATTTTTATTTATTTTTATTTATTTATTTTTAAAATATTATTTTATCTAATAAAATTAATTATCTAATAAATCATTTAACTAATAAAATTAATTATCTAATTATTAAATTTTGATTTATTAAATTAGCATTATTATTTTTATTTATATTTATTTATTTAAAATAAATTTATATTAAATCTATATTATAATATAAATCTATATCATAATATATTAAATAATAACAGGATGCAATTGTAAAAGTCTTAGTTTTGATAAAATAAATGAACATATATGTACCCATAATCTAGAATTAATTGAAAATTGTGAATTAAGAAAGCTGCTATAAAAGGGTATAAATATAGATTAAATAATAACAACGACAAAAATAAAATTTACAATTCGTTATATAATAACTTAAATGATTACTTTAGTAAGCTGATTAATAGTGAAAGCTCGAATATATCTAAGATAAAAATTTGGAAAGATTATATATTTGATAAAATTAAAAAATAAAATGAAAATAACAAACAATTATAAAAGGAAAGATAAAATTAATAAAGATATGTATACAGAACTTACTAAATTAAAGGATAACTATATAATAACAACTATTGATAAAGCTAGTAATAACTTTGTCTTCATATGCAAAAAGCTTTATTATGATATACTAATGAAAGAGGTTAATTCTAATGATTTAAATGTAAATCCAACATATGAGCGTAGTGAGTTGAGTTTAGAAACAATTATTACAAGTCACTGTTCTATAATGGATAAAAAGGGTATAAAGGTTGAATTAGATAATAAAACTATACCTATATTATATTGGAATCCAAAATTACATAAAAATCCAATAAAACCTAGGTTCATATGTAGTGCGTTTAAATGTACATTAAAACCACTTTCTGTCTATATGAATAAAATACTTAAAGTAATTAAAGCACACTTTAAAAAATATTGCAAGGTAATCGAAATTAATACTGGTATAAAACACTATTTCAGTATTAATTCTACAAAAGAATTTTTAGAACAGACAAAAGGAATAAATTTTCAAAATATAAATACATACGATTTTAGTACGCTTTATACAAATCTAGATTTAGTAGATATTAAAGAAGCGTTAGTAAAATTAATTAATCTTATATTCGGAAAAAGATATACATATATATGTTATAATAACTATAACGCCTATCTAACAAAAATTAAACCATCAAATAAATACAAATATATGGATAAAATTGAATTAATAGAATCCTTAAATATTTTATATATATATATATATATATATATATATATAGAAAATAGGAATACCTATCACTGCTGATCGTTTGCTACGATCGAATTTGTGGTTGTGATCAAGGCGCAAGCCGAAACGTAATAAATATTTTATTTTATTGTTCTTCTGCTGCTTATTTACATATGGAATATATATATATATATATATATATATATGTTATAATAATTATAACGTCTATAATTATAATATAACGTCTTCGTGTTTTTTGGTCACTTGTTTAAAACAAAATCTAACCAAAATTAAACCATTAAGTAAATATAAATATATGGATAAAATTGAATTAATAGAATCCTTAAATATTTTGATAAATCGAAATTATTTAAAAGTAAGGACATCTATATTTAGACAAGTAAAATGTGTTCCAATGGGTGTTAATAGTATCCCAATTATAGCTGCCTTTTTTACGCTAGAGGTTCATAACTTATTATTGACTAAAACTTATTAAAGTTAAATACACTAAATATGTGCATTTAACTTTAATAATTTGTAAATAGTTTGTAAGCAAATTTATTTAGGTATTTACTTATTTAATTTTACTTATTCTTAATAAAATCAATATTGATGATTTTACATCAATTAAAACTACTATTTATTTATAATGTCATCGTAAAGATGACATGTAAGCTACTTTCAATTTATATCGTAAAGATGACATTTAAATGGACAAGAAACATATTTTTGCATGAGCATTCATGCATAATATATAATATAAAATATAATATATTAAATAATGAAATTTTAAGAATTGCAACAATATGTAATGATATTGGCTTTCTTCAAAATCATTTAAATAATTTTATCGATACATACTTAAACTAGGTTACTATAAAAATAACATCAAGCAGAAAATAGTAAAATATAAATCAACACAATATACAAAGTAAATTTAAACTCTAACTAACCATATTTATGGTTGGATAATAAATTATATACTCCGTATTAGAATAATATACTCGATAATCAGATTTCATTAGAGGAAATACATTATTAGCATTAATTTGGCCCCACTTGACATGTTAGTTCGAGGAATGCGTATGTTATTTATTAGTTAATTGATAAAAACTGACTTATATATTAAAATTCAACTTTTAATTTTATCTGTATTTAAATTGTATAAAATTTTAGATAAAAATTTTGTATTTATAATTTTTTAATTATTTATTATTTAATTCCTATAATTTTATTAAACACTATTTTGAATTTATAAATTGTATAAAATACGGCTCTCAGTTTATCTGATCTGATTTGTTCGCCAATTACGAAAGATGCATTTTTAATTTACAGCTTTTAGCACTAGGTAAACTGAAAGATTAATAATAATATAACTCTAATAATATACATAACACTTTAGACTTAGATAAGCGGATCACAAAGAACACGTTTTAATTAGTGAGATTTTAAATTTTAAAGTAAAAAATGATTTTTAATTGCAATTACACTTTACGAATCAAGTTGCAGTGATTCTGATTTTAGTAAAGATTCATATTTAAATTTACAAGAAACATATTTTTGCATGAGCATTCATGCATACCATATAATATAAAATATAATACATAAAATAATGAAATTTAATAATTAAATAACAAAGTAAATTTAAACTCTGACGAACCATTTTTATGGTTGGATAATAAATTATATACTCCGTATTAGAATAACATACTCGATAATCAGATTTCATCAGAGGAAATACACCATTAGCATTAATTTGGCGCCACTTGACATGTTAGTTCGAGGAATGCGTATGTTATTTATTAGTTAATTGATAAAAATTGACTTATATATTAAAATTCAACTTTTAATTTTATCTGTATTTAAATTGTATAAAATTTTAGATAAAAATTTTGTATTTATAATTTTTTAATTATTTATTATTTAATTCCTATAATTTTATTAAACACTATTTTGAATTTATAAATTGTATAAAATACGGCTCTCAGTTTATCTGATCTGATTTGTTCGCCAATTACGAAAGATGCATTTTTAATTTACAGCTTTTAGCACTAGGTAATCTGAAAGATTTATAATAATATAACTCTAATAATATACATAACACTTTAGACTTAGATAAGCGGATCACAGAGAACACGTTTTAATTAGTGAGATTTTAAATTTTAAAGTAAAAATGATTTTTATTTGCAATTACAATTTACGAATCAAGTTGCAGTGATTCTGATTTTAGTTTGGAATCACAGAAAAAGTTTTTGTTAGTTTTTTTAGTTACATCACAAAAAAAGTTATATTTTATTATTTTTTAATTTTACTCAATAACCCACTATTTCCAATTACCGTGTTTTATTACAATTCTATGCTGTAATTTGATTTATAATAAATTTTTTAAACTATCTTTTTGTCGTAGATCATAAATTCAATTACGTCATTTCTATCGCTATTTTTTAGCACTAATTTCATTGCTTTAATTTTAAAATTCACACTCCATTTAAACTTCTAGATTCACTCATGTTTTGTGTGCAACTTGTTAATATCAGCAACCGAAATTTTGATTATTTTTTAATTTTCAAATATCCAGGAACAATCAGGTATAGTTGAACGACAGCAAATTTATTTTGATATTTCGCTCAAAACTACTAGCATCTTTAAAAATTAATACGAAAAAAGAAATACATAAATAAAGTATCTTGTCGGTTCGTACATTTATGCCGGAATTAAAATCTTTACGTAGACTTGTTCATGTAACATTTTATTTTGTAGGGACCTCTGCGAACAAAAACAACAATGAAACAGAAAACACTAAAAATGTATAACAAAAGTACAAAACATGTATCATCAAAAGAACGACATGAACATCATGCAAAGAAATAATGAAGAAATAAAATAACAAAATAGAGGAAAAACCAAAAATTTTAAACAATAAGTTGCATTTACGAAAAAAATGAGAGATTTCCATGGGAAAATTGTTTGTATATCGATGTGGCAGCTACGAAAGAATCGACAAAACGATAACTAGTACCGTTTCGTCATTATTTTGACTCATCAGTGCCAGGTACCTCCAATTACTAGATGCAGGAGAAGACGGCAAATGACGAAATAATGACGAAACGGTACTAGTTATTGTTTTGTCGATTCTTCCGTGGCTGCCATATCAACAAACAATTTCCCACGGAAAACTCTCATTTTTTTCTTAAAATACAATAAGAAGTTAGCAGATAAATAAATAGAATGCGATGGCATTAGCCAGTGCTCTTAGCGAATGATCCTTTTGGTGAAGCAGTTTATACTTAGTTTGCTAGAGAATGTCTAGCTCTATGTAGGCTTTGACATACTCGTGCCGTCTGCCGGTCTTCCTCTGCATCCAGTAGTGGGAGGTAGCTGGCACTGATGAGTCAAAATAATGACGAAACGGTACTAGTTATAGTTTTGTCGATTCTTTCGTGGCTGCCACATCACTATACAAATTAATTGCAAGCATATTATAATTAATAATTATAATTTATAATTATTAATTTATATATTATATATTTATATATATTTTATATATTTTTGTATAATTTTTATATAATTTTTAAAAATTCGATTCTGTGAATTGATTGATAAATAATATACAATGTATCATAATAATTATATCATTTTATATACTTTATATCAAGATGAATTATAAACTGAAATTAAAAATAAAAATCAATTTTTATGAATTGACTTAATAAATAACAGACGTTGTATCAGAATAAGAATTAGAGGTCATCAGGAGGAACTGCTATGCTATCAGGTTTCGGCCCCTAACTCCTCTACCCAACATAGCAGCGGGCCCAAATACGTGCTAATGAGGTATTTCCTCTGATTAAATTTGATTTTCGAGTATCTTATTCTAATACAGAGTATTTATTATCCATAAGATTTATACTTATAATGTAATCAATTTAGTATTTTTATATATTCTCAGATTAACTTGGAAACGTAAAGTCGAATTCATGTGTCTTCGACTTGGGAGTGATGAATGTTGTTGCTAAATGATGCTTATAAATTACGAATACGCAAAAAAATTATAAATTTTTCGTTTATATTAATTTTAAGGCTAAGTCTTTATTACCAAAAATTTTTTTATTATCAAAAGCTTTCGTTTATTTAATTTTAAGGTTAAGTTCGCTTTATTACCAACTATTAAGTTATCCTTTAGTTTGTTAATATAAAACGCTTCTAAAATCTTCCGTTAAAACATACTGGATACTTTTGATAATATGGTAGTTCCATCGAAATCGATTTGTTAATAATAAAGATTTTCTTAAATAAATAAACAAGCCGTCAATAAGTCAGAGTAAATAAATAAATGAAAAGTACACATGGAGAATCATCAGACATAGTAATTAATCATAGCTTCTTCCTCTTCCCAGACATTACCAACTTTCATGACCTCAAATCTATGGGAATCTGAGCCCCCCCCAACCAATCCAGCACGCCGCTTTCCGATTGAACCACCCGAGGTCTTTCACCCACGAAGAATCCAATCGGCGCAGACGATGTTAAGTAAGCGAGAGACGAGGAGCTTCAGAAACCTTAGTCTTTGCTCTGGGGGACGTCCTCTAGAGAAGAAGACTAATCCCGAGATAGCCCGGGTGCCCCAGAGGCGCACCTCGGTTTTCCCATTCAACGACATATGCTGGGCCCGTTTCAGAGCCCAACTAGCTCTCTTCAGGATACGTTTTAGTCTATCCAGGTCAGCTTTCGCCGACCAGTTCACCGAAACGGTGAACCCCAGGTATTTTACTCGACTTGTGAAGGTAGGGAGTGGTTCAGAAGCAAATATGGAGGAGAGTGCAGAGAGTGCTAATCTCTTAAGCTTTTGCTTTGTCGCAGGGGAGCTATGGAAGACAACCACCTACAATTTGGCGGAATTCAAAACAAGATTGGACCTGGGTAACTGGTCTTTTAATCTTAAAAAGAATCGGCTGATGGCAGAGACTACGTCCTTACACCTGCGTTCAGAGAACATAGCTGTGGTATCATCAGCGTACACCAATAGACGTTGATCGCGTTTAAATATGTTGAATAGATTTATGGAGGCAGCAAGATACAAGATAGGAGAGAGGGGAACCTTGAGGCACACCCGTAATAGGGTAGAACTGACGCGCATCAGGGTCGTCTTCATAATAAAATCGCTTGGTGTACAGCAGTATCTCCACCCTGTTAACAATTCTCGCAGGCAACCCGAAGGACCTGAGAGAAGAGATAACAAAAGGTACGGAGATGCAGTCAAATGCAGCAGAAAAGTCAAGGAAAACAGCCACAACTAAACGATGGCTATTCTACCTACAGAACTGATGCACTTCACCAACTGCTGTGCCAAATGCAACTGGCAGTGCATCTCCTGATTTAGATTTTAATTGCTGAATGGTGGAAAGCTTATACGAGTCTTTTAACCTGGCAAGGTCGTCTTCTCCTAGATATGTAGGAAAGTTAGTTAATTTCACTGTAGCTCGTACTGGTTTGAATACTATAGAAGTCAGCCGATATATAGATACCTTGCGCTGGTATTTGCCAGTGCTTTTGCGCTAATGATCCTATATGGTGCAGCGGTAGTGCTGGTTCAGCACTCAATGATGATGTCACTAAAGGTTTTCTAGTGCATCATTCACATGATTCTTTGATAGAGCCGTCTGCTAGTCTTCCTCTGCATCCAGCAGTGGGAGGGAACTGGCACTGAAGAGTCATAGTGACGACGAAACGACATCTAGCAGTGCTCTTCGTTGTTTTTCCGCGTCTGGCTTATATGATTTCAAAACATTCACGCGGAATGGTATCATTTGAGAAAAACATAATTTATGTTATATAAAAATAAAATAAAAAATATAAAAATACAAAATAAAATTTTTTGTTATAATCAAAGGCTTTCGTTTGTATTAATTTTAAGGTTAAGTCAGCTTTATTACCAATCATTAAGTTATCCTTTAGTTAGTTAATATAAAACGCTTCTAAAATCTCACGTTTAAACACACTGGATTCCTTTGATAATATGGTAGTTCCATTGAAATCATTATGTGATCATTATTAATGTTATGACCAACTAAGGCACTGCTTGTTCCACGCTTAAGTGTGCATTTATGCTGACTTACCCTTGCCCAGTTTGACCTATGCATATTTTATCGCAGCTTTTACAAAACAACGGATGAAATGTTGTTGATTGATTTAATTTTTACAAACATATACAATTTAGGCATTATTTCATTGTCCAAAACAATATTATTGGATGTTGAAATTTAGTTTTCATTAACGTATTTTTTAAAACGATTATTCCATATATTATTGATATATGGAATAATATCATCTTCATCATTTTCATCATCTGTATTATCATCTTGGGTTGTTGTTGATTGATTTAATTTTTACAAAATTATACAATTTAGGCATTATTTTATTGTCCAAAACAATATCATTAAATGTTGATGAAATAGTAGTCGATGAAATTATCAAACCGTTAAACGGGATCTGTAAACTGGTGACGAAGGATCAGCCAGTTCCGCATTCGATAGATTACAGCCAGTTCCGCATTCTATAGATTTTGACAGATCGACTACTACGAAAGATAGAGAGGCCAGAGCTGACATTTGTTGCAATGGGCTATATGGGAATATCTGGGGGCGGTCCTATATGGACGTGTGTGTCTTCAACAATTTAGCACCTTCATATTCCTTAGAGCGCATGACTGATCCATTTACATACCACGAAAGTCGAAAAAACGCAAAGTACGCAGAAAGAATTACAAGAATTGAGCAAGCGGCATTCCACCGATGATTTTCTCGATAGTTGGACGAATAGGTCCTGTAGCAAACAGTGTGATTAAGCGGAATGCCACTAGACAGACAGAAAAAGACGTAGATAGGTATGATGACTGTATAAGAATAATAAGAAAAAACATTTCGATATCTATTGCAAAATCAGTGTCTATGACGCTAAGGAGGAGAAATTACAAAAGTATCAATCACAACTGAGTAATAAAGATTATAACGAAGATATAGGGACAAAGATATTATATTCTGACATTTATAAGACCCATTTGAGGGTGATTACTAATTTGTTAATAATATTTTGAATTATAAAAAAATATTAAAAAAATATCATTGGATGTTGAAATTTAGTTTTCATTAACATAATTTTTAAAACGATTATTCCATATATCATTGATATATGGAATCTCGACATCTGTTTTTTAAAGGACAAAAAATATGAATTTTATTAGTTCTGGTCTTATATAAAGCATTTTTCACCGCCTGCTCTGGAAATTAGTTTTCTCTTTAAGTGTCAATTATTAAGCCCTCACGTTTTATATCTCGACAAAATCGGCGCAAATCATATTGTTTCACAAAAACAATAAGCTAGCAGCATCTACTTTCAAAGTGTTAGGGGTATTTGAAGAATAGGGAACAATATAAAGTTTTAATCTTATTTTTTAACTTAAAATAGGTTGATCGTTCTATTTAATATTAACAAAATAAATTATTTTATTTATAAAAATAAAACTAATTGTATAAGTGTATGATTTATCATTTCACACCCGACGTTAAAATGTGAGATGTTTAATACTAAATTTATTAATTTGTAATTTTTAATTTTTAATGTTTTCCTTACAAACTGTATCGTTTGTTTTTACAGAAAGGCAGCAGAGGAAAATTTCAGCAGATCATTAAAGGACCGAAACACGAAATGTAGGCGTAGGCTCACTGCTGATGAGGTCCACCTACGCTGATTGTAGTGTACAGTGCTGCATCTAGGATTAAAGAATTCACACGAGGATAATTGATGAAGCCGACCAAATGATGATACTCGCTCGTGTATGCAATTATTCATTCTATTAACCTGGCAGATTCCGGTTTCCTGTCAAGAAGATTCAAAAGACAGATTGTCGGTTGTTTCCGGCAACTGTAGTGCTATCTCCGTCATTTTGTTACAAAAGACGGAAACAACGTACAGTTTGCACAAGTGGAAATGTTTTCCTTACAAACTGTATCGTTTGTTTTTACAGAAAGGCAGCAGAGGAAAATTTCAGCAGATCATTAAAGGACCGAAACACGAAATGTAGGCGTAGGCTCACTGCTGATGAGGTCCACCTACGCTGATTGTAGTGTACAGTGCTGCATCTAGGATTAAAGAATTCACACGAGGATAATTGATGAAGCCGACCAAATGATGATACTCGCTCGTGTATGCAATTATTCATTCTATTAACCTGGCAGATTCCGGTTTCCTGTCAAGAAGATTCAAAAGACAGATTGTCGGTTGTTTCCGGCAACTGTAGTGCTATCTCCGTCATTTTGTTACAAAAGACGGAAACAACGTACAGTTTGCACAAGTGGAAATGTTTTCCTTACAAACTGTATCGTTTGTTTTTACAGAAAGGCAGCAGAGGAAAATTTCAGCAGATCATTAAAGGACCGAAACACGAAATGTAGGCGTAGGCTCACTGCTGATGAGGTCCACCTACGCTGATTGTAGTGTACAGTGCTGCATCTAGGATTAAAGAATTCACACGAGGATAATTGATGAAGCCGACCAAATGATGATACTCGCTCGTGTATGCAATTATTCATTCTATTAACCTGGCAGATTCCGGTTTCCTGTCAAGAAGATTCAAAAGACAGATTGTCGGTTGTTTCCGGCAACTGTAGTGCTATCTCCGTCATTTTGTTACAAAAGACGGAAACAACGTACAGTTTGCACAAGTGGAAATGTTTTCCTTACAAACTGTATCGTTTGTTTTTACAGAAAGGCAGCAGAGGAAAATTTCAGCAGATCATTAAAGGACCGAAACACGAAATGTAGGCGTAGGCTCACTGCTGATGAGGTCCACCTACGCTGATTGTAGTGTACAGTGCTGCATCTAGGATTAAAGAATTCACACGAGGATAATTGATGAAGCCGACCAAATGATGATACTCGCTCGTGTATGCAATTATTCATTCTATTAACCTGGCAGATTCCGGTTTCCTGTCAAGAAGATTCAAAAGACAGATTGTCGGTTGTTTCCGGCAACTGTAGTGCTATCTCCGTCATTTTGTTACAAAAGACGGAAACAACGTACAGTTTGCACAAGTGGAAATGTTTTCCTTACAAACTGTATCGTTTGTTTTTACAGAAAGGCAGCAGAGGAAAATTTCAGCAGATCATTAAAGGACCGAAACACGAAATGTAGGCGTAGGCTCACTGCTGATGAGGTCCACCTACGCTGATTGTAGTGTACAGTGCTGCATCTAGGATTAAAGAATTCACACGAGGATAATTGATGAAGCCGACCAAATGATGATACTCGCTCGTGTATGCAATTATTCATTCTATTAACCTGGCAGATTCCGGTTTCCTGTCAAGAAGATTCAAAAGACAGATTGTCGGTTGTTTCCGGCAACTGTAGTGCTATCTCCGTCATTTTGTTACAAAAGACGGAAACAACGTACAGTTTGCACAAGTGGAAATGTTTTCCTTACAAACTGTATCGTTTGTTTTTACAGAAAGGCAGCAGAGGAAAATTTCAGCAGATCATTAAAGGACCGAAACACGAAATGTAGGCGTAGGCTCACTGCTGATGAGGTCCACCTACGCTGATTGTAGTGTACAGTGCTGCATCTAGGATTAAAGAATTCACACGAGGATAATTGATGAAGCCGACCAAATGATGATACTCGCTCGTGTATGCAATTATTCATTCTATTAACCTGGCAGATTCCGGTTTCCTGTCAAGAAGATTCAAAAGACAGATTGTCGGTTGTTTCCGGCAACTGTAGTGCTATCTCCGTCATTTTGTTACAAAAGACGGAAACAACGTACAGTTTGCACAAGTGGAAATGTTTTCCTTACAAACTGTATCGTTTGTTTTTACAGAAAGGCAGCAGAGGAAAATTTCAGCAGATCATTAAAGGACCGAAACACGAAATGTAGGCGTAGGCTCACTGCTGATGAGGTCCACCTACGCTGATTGTAGTGTACAGTGCTGCATCTAGGATTAAAGAATTCACACGAGGATAATTGATGAAGCCGACCAAATGATGATACTCGCTCGTGTATGCAATTATTCATTCTATTAACCTGGCAGATTCCGGTTTCCTGTCAAGAAAATTCAAAAGACAGATTGTCGGTTGTTTCCGGCAACTGTAGTGCTATCTCCGTCATTTTGTTACAAAAGACGGAAACAACGTACAGTTTGCACAAGTGGAAATGTTTTCCTTACAAACTGTATCGTTTGTTTTTACAGAAAGGCAGCAGAGGAAAATTTCAGCAGATCATTAAAGGACCGAAACACGAAATGTAGGCGTAGGCTCACTGCTGATGAGGTCCACCTACGCTGATTGTAGTGTACAGTGCTGCATCTAGGATTAAAGAATTCACACGAGGATAATTGATGAAGCCGACCAAATGATGATACTCGCTCGTGTATGCAATTATTCATTCTATTAAATTATTTATAAATCAAGCAATGATAAAGAAAAATAAAATAATAAAATAAATTTATAATTTTATATAAGATTTCATATAACTTATATCAAGTAAAAATTTTAAATTGAAATATTATTTTATCAACACATTTTCCAAATTAAATAATAAATAGCAGACGATGTATAAGAATAAGGATTAGCGATCATCAGGAGAAACTGCTATGCAATTTGAACTGCTATGCAACATCGAATCGATTTTCGGTTTAATTTTTATTTTTAATTTTTATTTGTTAATTCTGTCAACGACAGAAAAGATAAAACAGGGAAATGTAATGGTTTATTTTTTATATTTTTTATATCATTTTAAATGCTTACTTTGTCAAGTTGATTAATAGTAAAAGCTTAAATACATCAAAGATAAACATTCGGAAAACTTATATATTAGATAAAATTAGAGAGAAAATGAAAATAACAAACAATTACAAAAGGAAAGATAAAATTAATAAATATGTATACAGAACTTACTAAATTAAAGCATAACTATATAATAACAACTATTGATAAAGCTAGTAATAACTTTGTCTTCATATGCAAAAAGCTTTATTATGATATACTAATTAAAGAAGTTAATTATAATGATTTAAATATAAACACAACATATGAACGTAGTGAGTTGAGTTTAGAAACAATTATTGCAAGTCAATGTTCTATAATAGATAAAAAGGGTATAAAGGTTGAATTAGATAATAAAACTATACATATATTATATTGAAATCCATAATTACATAAAAATCCAATAAAACCTAGGTTCATATGTAGTGCGTTTAAATGTACATTAAAACCACTTTCTGTCTATATGAATAAAATACTTAAAGTAATTAAAGCACACTTCAAACAATATTGTAGAGTTCCTAGGTTCCAGCTCCTATTCCTCGACCCAACATAGCAGCTGTAGTAAATACATGCTATTGACGTATTTCATCTGATGAAATTTGAGTGTATACTATTCTAATACAAAGTATAATTTATTTTTAAAAACATTTTTTGTTGAATTAAATATTGTAAATTTAATATTTTAATAATATTTTGTCGATTTATAATTCTCCATTATCAGATAAAGAAAATCTTTTTTAAACTTGCTTGGGAATTATCAGAAAAAATAATGTCGCATTAAGAATACATAGTTTTAGTATTTCGTTTTTTATAAGCGGGATAACATAGTCTATAGGTCAATAATAACTTGTCAATGAAAAATCCAATCAAATATATGAGTAAACGAATTTTATACTAAAATGAAATATTTTATATTTTATAAATATTTTATACATAGTATATATATTTATATATTTATATATATTTATATATTTATATATAAATATATTAAAATATAATATTTTATAAATTAAAATATTTTAATATTAAAATATTTATATATTTTAAATGGAAGGGATTTTTTTCACCAATTGGTGAAAAAATCCAAATTCACCAAAAAATATGGGATTTTTTCAGCAATTTTTGGCCGAAACAAAAACCGAACTTCTATTAATTTTTTGTTAAAAGCAAAATTAAAATAAAATAAATCAAATTTATTAAAGAAAAACGTCATTATCGACCTTCCAAAACATCAAATTACCTAGAATTTCAAAAAATTCTAGTTCATAGTATCTTTTAAAAAATTTTAAAATTTCAATTAAAAGAGCTTCTGTTTTGAAACCTCGTTCAGTTAACACTATTATTTTCCTAGACTGTAAAATTAATACCCTATTCCGTTCATTTATTTGTCTTAACAAGTCAATAAATTTTCCTAAGTTAACATGTGTCACACTTGACAATGAATTTAACGATCTATGCCAGGCTTCAAGAGAATTTATCGTTCTAGGGATAGAATTCAAAACTCTTAGATAACAATTCCAGAATAAAATAGAATAAATAGAAGATCTAGATTCATCGCCAATATATTGTCGTTTAAAATATTCTATTAATTCAGCAGCATCTGGATAATTGAGCAATAAGTTTTCGGATATCAAAGAAAAGAATGTAGGAACACGATCCGGCGGAGAATATGTTAAATTAAGAAACATTTTTATCAATCTTCTAAAATTTTCATAATTATTATAGAGCGAAGAGAGTCCACATCTTTGTAACTTCCTATATACTGCCTGACCTAAATGAAAAGTGCATCCATTCATCGTACTTTCAAAAGATGCTTTTAGTGCATTAATCAATCCCATTTCAAAATCTGTAATTATGTAGGAAACAGAAATATTGAGTAAAGTTTAGTAAAGGCTTCCAAATAAGTAGCATCTGCTTTATTTGGGAGCAAAATATAAACAAGGGGGACATGGTTGCCAAAAACCTTTACTTTGAAGGTACATAGTTGATAAAATTGACCCGGGACACTCCAAAAAGTCTCATCAACCAAGATAACCTCAGCATCTGTAAAATATTCGGCGGCAAAGTCAGAAAATATAATAATGATCTGCCTAGTTAGGCTTCTATTATCATATCTGACAACAGGATTTCCGTTAAAATCTTTCTTTAATAGTTCTGGTATATCTACTAACTCTTCATTACTGGTTTTATATCTCAGATTTTTTGCCATATTAATCCGGCTTGCCATATATTTATATGTATATAAGTCAGTCATAACCTCATCGTCTTATACAGAAGTATTGTTTGTTATAATTTCCAAAGTAGGACGTCCAGATTCTGTAGATTCTGTTACTACTGTTCTTAAAAGTTGATTTTGATGATTTTTGACTTTTCATTATTATGGTTATGGTCTTTGTGCGTAATAAACGTATTCTCTATGCTTATATGACCAAGGATTCGACATTTCATATTAACGCATCTTCAATATTCGATTTCATCCGTTTTTTATATGTAAATAAAATCTTCAGAAATCAAATTTTCATTTCCTTTCTGGTTTCTTAATTTAAAAAAATTTGCCATCTTATGGGTTTTTGTTTCACCAATTTTTGGTGAAAAAAAATCCCAATATTTTTTTAGTGAATTTTGATTTTTTTTCACCAATTGGTGAAAAAAATCCGTACGAATATTCTACAATATATTAATTTATATATTATATATTGATAAAATATAATTGATAATATATTAAATACTATATTGCAAATATAGTATTTGATATATAATATAATATTCTATAATATATTAATTAATATATTATATATTGATAATTAAATCAGCTAACTGAGTCTACGTATTTAATATAATTATAAAATAAACAAAACATATTAATGCTAAATCAAAATTTAATAATTAAATAATAAAATTAATAATTGCTTTTAGATTTTCTATAATTTAAATTTTCTATAATTTAAATCAAGTTAAAAAAAATGAAATTTAAAATAAACGTCATTTTTATGAATTGAGTAATAAATAACAGACGTTGTATCAGAATAATAATTAGAGGTCATCAGGAGGAACTGCTATGATATATATTAAATATATTAAATACTATATATT